>JAQZBX010000052.1:0-137005 GCA_029593785.1 Cabassous unicinctus | reverse complement strand
TTTTTTTTTTTTCTCACAAGTTCCATTTACCTCACCTGTAAAACAGGGATAATTTTATGGTGCCATTATAGAGAAACAGTCTCTCTCTCTCTCTCTCTCTCTCTCTCTCTCTCTGTCTGTCTCTCTCTCTATATATAAAATCACAGTTGATTGATTTTTTAATATATTTTTATTAGAGAAGTTGTGAACTTACAAAACAATCATGAACATGTGTAGAAGTCCCATACAAACCCCTCCACGAACATACTACATTGTTGGGGAACATTTGTTACAGATTATGAGATAATATCATTGGACTATTACCTTTAACTATGGTCTATAGCATACATTTGATATATTTTTTGCATACCCCCTATTATTAACACAGTACATCTTTGGTATTGATTCAAGAATATTCCAGTACTGCTGGGACTATAGTCCAGAGGTTACATTACTTGTGTTTTCCCCATGATTCTCTACATTTTTATCACCTTGCAATAGTGAGGTACATTTTTCTAGTTCATAGAAGGACATTCCTGTATTTGTACTGTTAACCACAATTCTCATCCACCTCTGGGTTCACTATGTTATTCAGTCCCTAGATTATTCTCTAGCTTTCTTTCAGTTAACATTTACATCCCTAGACTACCCTTTTCAGCCACAATCTCATGTATAAACCAGCTGCATTAGTTCTACTCACTATAATGTGTTACCATCAACTCTATTCATTTCCACATATTTACAGTCAAGTTAATGAGAACTTCTACATACAATAACCATCAGTACCCCTTCTCAGCCCCCCTCTTTTCTCCTAATAATCTAAACTCTAAGTTTTAACTCCATGCACTTTTTCTTTGTATTTAGTTAATATTAGTGAGACCATGTAATATTCGTCCTTTCGTGTCTGGCTTATTTCAATTAACATGATGTCTTCAAGGTTCATCCAGGTCTCAATTTCACTTCTTACAGCAGCATAGTATTCCATTATATGTATATACCACATTTTGTTTATCCATGAATCAGTTGATGGACACTTGGGTTGTTTCCATCTTTTGGCAATTGTGAATTTGAAGATCAGTGTGCAAATGTAGATTCACAAATGTTGGTTCACATCACGGTTTCCAGTTCTTCTGGATATATTCCTCCTAGAGGAATTCCTGGGTCATATGGCAGTTCTATATTTAGCTTCCTGGGGAACTGTCAAACTGTCTTCCACAGAGGTTTCACCATTTTACATTCCTACCAACAGTGAAGGAGTGTCTCTATTTCTCCACATCCTCTCCAGCACTTACTGTTTTCTATTTTTTTAAATAATGGCCTTTCTATGAGGTATGAAATGGTATCTCATGTAATTTTGATTGGCATTCCCCTAATAGCTAGTGACACTGAACATTTTGTCATGTGTTTATTGGCCTTTTGTATTTCCTTTTTGGAGGAATGTCTAACTCTTTTTCCCAATTTTTATTTGGATTGCTTGCTCTAGTGTCATTGAGTTGTATGATCTCTTTATAGAATGAAAATCAAACCGTTATCAGATATGTGACTTCCAAATATTTTCTCCCATTGAGTGAACTGCCTTTTCACCTTCTTCAAGAAGTCCTTTGAATCACAAAAATGTTTAAGTTTGAGGAGATCCCATATATGCATGCTTTCTTTCATTGCTTGTTCTTTTGGTGTAAAGTTTAAGAATCCACCACCTACCACCAGGTCTTGAAGATCTTTCCATACATTTTCTTCTAGGACCTTTATTGTTCTAGCTTTTATATTTTTGTTCTCAATTTCATTTATTTCTGCTCTGATCTTGTTATATCATTCTTTCTTCTTGTTTTAGGGATAGTTTGCTATTCTTTTCCTAGTTTCTCCAGCTGTGTAGTTAGGTCATTGGTTTTAGCTCTTTCTTCTTTCTTAATGTATGCATTGAGGGCTATAAATTACCCTTTCAGCACTGCCTTCACTGCATCCCATAGGTTCTGATATGTTGTGTTCTTGTTTTAGTTCATCTCAATATATTTATTGATTTATCTAGCAATTTCTCTTTGACCCACTGATTATTTAAATATGTGTTGTTTAATTTCCATGTATTTGTGAATTTTTTCTTTTTCCCCTGTTGTTGATATCCAACTTTATTCCATATGACCAGAGAAAGTGTTTTGCACAATATCAATCTTGTTGAGAATTTATTGAAATTTGCTTTGTGACCCAACATATGGTCTATCCTGGAGAAAGATCCACGAACACTTGAGAAGAATGTATACCCTGCTGTTTTGGGGTACAATGTTCTGTATATGTCCATTAGGTTTAGTCCTTTTTTTCATATTATTCAAGCTCTCTGTTTCTTTATTGATCCTCTGCCCAGATGTTCTATCCAATGCGAAGAGTGATGCATTGAAATCTCCAACTGCTATTATAGGAACATCTATTTCTTCCTTCAGTTTTGCCTGTGTTCACCTCATGTAATTTGGGGCATCCTGGTTAGGTGCATTTATGTTTATGATAGTTATTTCTTCCTTGTGAATTGCCCCTTTTATTAATATATAATGTCCTACCTTGTCTCTAATAGCAGTTTTGCTTTTAAAGTCTATTTCATCCCATATAAGTATAGCTATTCCAGGTTTTTGTTGTTGTTACTGCATGTGTGGAATATCTTTTTCCAGCCTTTCACTTTCAATCTATTGGTATACTTGGGTCTAAGGTGAGTCTCTTGTAGACAGCATATAGATGGCTTATATTTTCTTATCCATTCTGCCAATCTGTTTATTTTGATTGGGGAGTTTAATCCATTAACATTCAATGTTATTATTATAAAAGCATTTCTTATTTCACCCATTTTGACCTTTGAGTTGTATCTGTTATATTTTATTTTCACAACTCTTTTTACACTTTTACTTCTACTGATATAAACTTAATTTCTAGAATCTCATCCAAGCCTCTCTTTCCTGTCTTTTCTTTTCAGGCTGTAACTTTCCCTTTAGTATTTCCTGCAAAGCCAGTTTCTTGGCTACAAACTGTCTCAGTTTCTGTTTATCTGTGAATATTCTATACTTGCCCTCAATTTTGAAAGACAAACTTGTCGGATATAAGATTCTTGACTGGCAGCTTTTCTCTTGCAGTGTCTTAAATATATCACTGCCTTCTTGCATCCATGGTTTCTGATAAGAAATCAGCACTTAATCTTATTGGGTATCTCTTATATGTTATGCATTGCTCTTCTCTTGCTGCTCTCAGAATTCTCTCTTTGTCTTTGGCATTTGACATTCTGATTAGTATGTTTCTTGTAGTAGGACTATTCAGATTTATTTGGATGGGAGTACATTGTGCTTCTTGGACATGGATATCCCTGTCCTTCAATAGAGTTGGGAAATTTTCTACCATTATTTCTTTAAATATTCCTTCTGTCCCTTTTCTCTTCTCATTCTGGGACACCCATGCCATGTATGTTTGCACATCTCTTGCAGTCATTTAGTTCCCTGAGACCCTGTTCAATTTTTTCCATTCTTTTCCTTATCTGTTCTTTCAAATGTTTGCTTTTTGAGGCCATGTCTTCAAAATCACTGATCCCTACTTCTGCCTCCTCAAATCTACTATTATATGCCTCCAGTATATTTTTAATTTCATTTATTGTGCCTTTTATTCCCATAAGATCTGCTATTTTTCTATATATGATTTCAAATTCTTCTTTGTGCTCACCTCGTATCTTCTTAGTATCTTTAATCTCTTCAGCCATCTCATTTTATTTATTAAGGAGATTTGTTTGAACACCTATGATTAGCTGTCTCAACCTCTTTATGTCATCTGGAGGCATATTTTGTTCCTTTAACTTGGCCATATCTTCCTGTTTCTTAGTATGGATTGTAAATTTTTGTTTGTGTCTTGGCATCTGGCTTACTAGATGTATATATTCTGGGCACAGTTTCTCTCTTCAGTTTAGGGTTTTATTGCCCTTTCTCCCTTGCTTATTGTGTAGTAGGAGCTGAGGATGTACATGGTACTGTAAGCTGAGGAGGTTGAAGCTGCCTGTGTTGCCCCAGGGACCAATGAAGCTTCTCCCATCTTTCTCTTCTGCCAGTGGTAGGGACGGAGCCATAGCCATGTGTAGTAATCCAAGCTATGCAATCCAAGACTGTCTGTAGTTGCCTGGAGAGCCTGATGAAGCTTCACACCTCTTCCTCCTATGCCTGGGCCTGAATGGAGCTGCAGGTGTGGGCAGAAAACTAAGCCATGCAGGTCAAAATTGACCACATATGATAAGGTAGACTAACATAGCTCTGGCCCTCCTCCTCCACTGCTAGCAGTGGGGATCAACCCCCTGGAGTGCCTAACAATCTAATCCATGTGGGCTCAACATGCCTGCAATTGCCCTGAGATGCTGAGAGAGTACTGTCCCTTCTGCCCTTTAAGGGGTGACAGTGGAACCACAGGCACCCAAAAAACTAGTCTGTGCAAGCTGAAAGCACCTACCATCACTACCATCACTGTGACTTTCAATTAGCCCCACTTTCCCTCATGCCAGGGAGGGAGTTAAAAATAGCAGCTACTGGCCTCTTTCCGACTTGGACGGGTTCAAACCTTAGCTATTCTTAGGATTATAGTTTCGCTAGCCCCAAATTTACTAATAAGTTGCTGAAGTTGGTTCCCGACCTTCTCTTCCCCATTTTTTGGAAATGGAGTTTTCAACTCTAGCCATGGAATAGCTCCTGAGGTGGCTTGTGCTGCCAGTGGAGGCACACGAATCTTCACTGCAAATGGGCAGTCTTCTTCCCTTCTTTCACGGATGTTGCAGGATCCTCTTCTGTCTCCTGGGTCCCCCAAAGAGGTGCTTTAGATAGCATTGGGTGATTCTTAACTGCCCTTTAGGACAAGCTGACTCTTAGAGCTCCTTACTCTGCTGCCATCTTGCCCTTCCCGTCTATATATTTTTTAACTATACACTGTCTGAACTTTCTGAATGAAAATCACTGGAAAACCTTTTAAAAGGATGATAGAATAGCAAATATGACTTGACAGCTCTAGATGGTATAATTCTGGAGTGATTTGCCTAGGATAGGAAGTCTGACAATCCCTCTACCTAACCCCAAAGTAGATTTCTTTACATTCTAGAGTGAAGGCCTCTAACTTGAAGGACATATGTGCCAGTTATCCTTTATATCCTCGGGGTCTCATAAATTTAGGTTTCTTCTCCTGTGGTTCCTCCCAATCGCAGAGTTCTATTAGGCTCTCACCATGTCACCCCATGTGGATGGGAGCGTTCAGATCTGGTACTAAGATGCTGTATCAGTAATAATGATCTTCTCTCTGATCCAGAGACCATGTGTATTCTGTCAGAATATGAATATAAATATATAACCTTAACAGACATTCATCCTTTTCTTGGTTAAAAGACCTAGAATTTGTTCAGCAGCAAAGTCTCAATTTTCAGAATTTGTTCAGCAGGAATGTCTCAACTGCCAGGATTGACTTATATAGACCAGACCCCTATTCCAGTGGTTAATTTAGAGATGGGCTATATGTGGCTAAAGAGATTACAGAAGAAGTTGGCCACCTTGGTAGTCATTTTCTTTCTAGCTGAGAGAGGATAGCACATTATGAGACTGTCATTCATTCCCCATTACTTACTTTAGGGTTTGTCATATGAGGATGTGATGCAACAGCCATTTTGTGCCCATTATACACAAATCTCAAGGACGAAACCAATCTACTAAGGATGGGAGAGCAGAAAAATGGAAGATAGAGATGTTCTTGATGGCATCTTTAAGCTGCTAAATCAACCCTAAACTCCCTCTTCTGAACTTCCTATTAGGTATACAATAACTTGTCTCTACAATGTAAATAAGCCCATTATATTTTTATTTAGAACCAAAGCATTATAAGTAATATAAATATTTACCTCAAAGAATTGTGATGAAGATAAAATGAAATGAGAGATATAATAACTAGAATAGAAGTGGTAGGTGCTCAGCTAAAAAAATGTAAGTATACTGCTTCTGTTACTACTAATAGGTAATGTCCCAGCTCAAAGCAACTGTTGATTTATTGTGTTCCTTTCCATATCATAAGTGGGGGACTCCCATTTCAGAGGATTTGGTGGGGGAGGGGAGTTATGAAAGAGGGATTATTGAAGCAGAAGGACAGAAGTTATGGGACACATTGGTCAAATACGGAATGTTGGGGTAAAATAAAAAGTGGGTAAAATTTCGTTAGAACAATTGCTTTTAGGCAGTGTAGCAGTTTGATACTGTTTATGAATTCCAAAAATAGATATTGTATTCAGAAGTTTCACTTTTACTTGATTAAATAATGATTGAGGCTTTGATTGGGCCACATCAGTAGGATGTTGAGTCCCAACCCCCTTGGTGGGCAGTGCAGAGAAGGGAGGTTGGAGCTTTGATCCTGGAGCCTGGGAAGTAAACACATAGAGAAGCAGACATGTAAGGAAGAAGGAAGGCTCAATTGGACATAGCAGAGGCCCTGGGAGGAGAGACAAGCCATTTGCCTGATACTCTACAGCTGGCCTTGTGGAGAGAGCAGAGGAGCTGAGCCTGGAGAGAAACAAGCCCCAGGAAGAGAGGAACCCAGGAAGCCTGAGACCTTACAGATGCTGGCAGCCATCTTGCTCCAACACGTGGTAACAGACTTTGGTGAGGGAAGTAACTTATACTTTATGGCCTAGTAACTGTAAGCTTCTACCCCAAGTAAATATCCTTTATAAAAGCCAACTGATTTCTGGTATTTTGCATCAGCACCCCTTTGGCTGACTAATACAGGCAGTAACAATTTAAATGCTTAATAATTATGTAGGACTTGAATAAGCTTTGACTATTTGAGTTATCTCTATCAATTTTTACTGCATTAGTACTTAAAATGGAGAAATGTAAAAATATGTATTGATTTTTCATTCTAAAATAACTATTATTACTGCATTATATGTTAATGTAGATAACATATTTTATCATTTTTAAAAGTTGCATTTTCCAAACTAAAAAAAAAATTGCTGAGGAAATGACTCTGTTTCACATTTTTGCAAATCCTTTCAATGCCTGGATTCTTATATCTGCTTTTGCATTAAAATTGTTCTGAGAGGTTTGTTTGGTTGAAGTATAATGGAGTTTTGGCTTTACATAGATATGTAATTGGAAAAGAGAGGGGTCCTGGAGTCTTGTAATAAGTTTTTCAGATAATTGTGGAATCTTAAACCATAGCAGAGAACATTTCATAATCACTTATATTAAAATCTTTTGGTTTATCTTGCACTTGAATGGTTTTTTTACCCATGCTTAATTTTTAAGATCATGCTTTGGTCAGTTGAAAAATACTGGTTAACTGAGTTATACAGATCTTCCAAAAACTGACACATTTCATTAACACATTTGTTAACATCACCAGAGTTCTCATTAGAATATTATTTTTGTTTTGGTGGGAGCTGTCAAATTTATGGTTGCAGACTTAAGTTTTCCAAATTTGCAGTTTTTCTTTGAAAGCTTGAAATTCATCATTGCAATAAATATTGTCATTTGTTTTCCTTGAAATAACATATTTACTTCATCCCTTTTTGAGAAAATGTCTGTCAAAACCTGTTTGAATAATTATAGTATATTTTTCAGTTGTTTCTAAGTAAAAATCATGTCCATTAAAAAAGCATCTGGTTGAGCTTGCATCTCAAAGATCTCACAAGGGCATTTCCTTGAGGCAGCCAAGATACTTCAGAATGCAACATAAGTGTAATATGTGTACTCCTGATTTTGTCATATGGATTATTAATTGTAATGTGCAAAGGTTGAGATTTAAATTAATGCTTCTTACTGCTTCATAAAAGATATTCTTTTATGAAACTCAATTCTTTTCTTTAACAGTGAGTGTATGGTGACAGATACAACTATTGGACTACTAATATTTTTGGTGCTGCTATGTTCATTCATGCTACTAAGGTGATAGCAGTTTTACCAGAATTTCTTTTGCACCATCAATGCACATATCAACTTAGGAGAAAGGCAAATCATGTCTTAGCATTGTGATAAAAATAGTTTGACCTCATCAACATCCTGCAGGTGTCTTGAGAGCTACTTGGGCTTCACTGACTATACTTTAATAGTATTTGAGTTAGGGAAATAGAGAGTGGGAGGAAAGTGTATCACAGGTATCTCTAATATACCAACATATACTGGTAGAGTGGAAACCTCACATCAATCTCATCAAAAAAGGGATTATTTATTTGGATTCATCAACCATCCATCTCAATAATCCACAGTCCTTTGTACCAGTTACAGATATTTTTGTGATCTAATCATTTTCCATTTGGGTGGATATTGTTAAAATGGATGTGATGATTGTAAATCTTTAGACCACTGATTAACTGTATCTGGATCTCCTAGCGTAGTTGAAGGGAGAAGCCAAGTAGTTGTTGGCTTTCATCAAGTTATCCAAACAAATAGTATCTACTACAGCAAATTTAGTTTGTGGCCCAGGGTTTCATCTTTTTATTTGTTTGTTTTCATTCCTTTCCTGTCACCAGATACAGAGTTCTGCTGAATATCTGTCCTTCTTCATAAAGATTGTTACATTAGAAATAAGCAGGCTTATGCTTACATTATTTACTTATAATACCTGCTTTATAAAGACTGGAGTAATACTTGCTGACTCAACTATTTTATCTTTCTTAGATGAAATTTAGTAATACCCAAAGCTTAAACATTTTTATGGTTAGCAGTAACTAATTGGTAAAAGGTTATTAATTTTAATTACTTATCAGTTCATGAAACACTGACATTCACTTTCCTTTTCTGAAGTTGAGAAAAGTACACACACACACCTATAAGAACTCTGCTTGGTATGGCAAGTAAAGTTAGAATGCAGTTGTTTAGTCGGGTACAGAATGTCTCTTCATCCACTGCATGATGCTCTCTGTATTAGTCAGGGTTCTTGAAGGAAAGAGAACCAACAGGAGTATTTATAAATAAAGAATGTAAATATTATGACATTTATTCTAGGAATTGACTCACATGACTGTGGGGACTGGCAAATCCAAACTTTGTAGGGCAGACCACAAGCTAGGAACTACTATTAAGGTTTTTATGAATTCCCCAGGAGAAACTGGCTGCTGAAGTAGAGATAGAAATTCTGCTTTCTGATTGCTGAAATTATCAGTTCACCTGTAAGGCCTTCAACTGATTGGATGAAACTTCTCTCATTGCTAAAGGCAATCTCCTTTGTTGCTTGTGGATATATTGAGTCATAGATGAAATCAACTGACTGATGATTTAAATCTATGAAATAACCTCACAGTAATGATCAGGCCAGTACTTGCTTGACAAAACAACTGGACACCATAACCTAGCAAAGTTGACACATGAATTTAACCATCACACTCTCTATTGACTGATCCCAAACCCATTTTTTTACTACTACTACTAATAAGGTATTAATTTTTTACTCATTTCAATCATTATTTCATTTTAAATATTTCTACCTATCTTGTTTTTCCTCTTATCTACTGTATTAGTCAGGCAAAGGGGTGCTGATGTAAAATACCAGAAATCTGTTGGTTTTCTTAAAGGCTATTTATTTGGGGTAGAAGCTTATGGTTACCAGGCCATAAAGCGTAAGTTACTTCCCTCACCAAAGTCTGTTGCCACATGTTGGAGCAAGATGGCTGCCGACTTCTGCAAGGGTTCAGCCTCCCTCTTCCTTTTAACAGTCCATGGTTCCAGCTTCTTCCAATATCAGCTGTAGGCTAGGATGAGTCTCATCTCTTTCCCGGGGCTCTGGGGCTTGTTCCTTTCCAGGCTCAGCTGCTCTGTTCTCTCCACAAGATCAACTGTAGACTATCAGGCACTCTCTCTTCCCAGGGCCTCTGCATGTCTATGGAGCCATCTCTGTTCCTCTCTGTTCTTCTCCTGTATGTTTACTTCCTAGGCCTCCAGCATCCAAAACTCTAACTAACTCCTCTGCCATGTAGTTTTCTTGGTGGACAGGGACTCAATGTCTTATGATGTGCCAAATCAAGGCCTTACTTATTATTTAATCAAGTAAAAATGAAACCTCTGAATTTAATACAATCTGATACACCCAGAGGAATGGACCAGTTTACAAACATAATCCAATATCTGTTTTTGGAATTCATGAACAATATCAAACTGCTTCATCTGCTATTACTTATTTCTCTTTAATAGCACTTTATTAATCCATAGGAACTATGTAAATTCCTTTTGAAATAAGGTGTTATATAAATAAATAGAGAATTAGCAATGGCTCCTCAAATGCTATACTTCCTGAACTGTCCTTTTGTTCCACTTTTTCCCTTTAATTAAGATTTTAAATGGCACAAAGAATATAATGTGTACCTCTTACACTTATTTAAAAGTTTCATATTCAAGGCCATGACCTTTACAGCTATGTAAACCCTGAAACCGAAAAAGGCAATGACATATTGGGTGTAAAGGACCAGATAGACTATGAAAAAATGAGATAGTACTACAAGGTACTAGGGAACCTCAAGAAAAATTTCCCATAGGACATGAAATCTTTCTCATCACCAGTCATATAATCATTTCATTTCATTTCATTTCACTTATCTTTCATTTGAGAATTAGTAGAGAGCACTAATACATTTAAAAGACAATTATTTCTAAGCAGTATATGCTGAAGGCCACTGCAAAGGGCATGTGCATTTTTGTACTAAGGAAGAATGAATAATGCTTTTAAGATCCATACATTCCTTTAGAGACCATTCATCTGCTTACAAGATTCCAAGATTTAATGGAACTATCTGTGGGACACTGAGTAAAATTTGACTCTTTTCTTTCTATTTCTGCCTCAAAAAACATATCCAGCCAGTTTGAGCAAATCCTAAAATAGACAAAGTATAAGGCAATGAGATCATCACATGGGTATGTAGAAGTGTAGTGTGGGGCAGCACAAAGAGAGGTTTACCCTCCTTTCCTATATCTCTTATGCCCTCCACACTGTCAGTCTTGCTACCACAGAATATATGTTCTAGAATGTAATGACTGGAGGATGAAGCATGACATTTGGGAAAGAAAATCAAGTGTTTTCAGAAAAAAAATAACTGAATCCCTCCAAAGAGTCATAGCATTTTCCAGGTGGCCATTCATACAAGGACTAATTTAAAGAGAATGTCCTAAAGATATTGGTCCCACACAGTGTACCCTTTTCCCTTTTTTCCCCATCTCTTTCAGGGAACCAGTAATATGGAATGTGAAATTGATACAGCATACTCATTCTTACTCCATTCTTTAAGGATATGGCACATTGAAAAATAAATAAATAAATAAATAAATAAAAGATATAGCAAAGTCTTATATGAATGTAAAAGCCCAATGATTACCATATTTTCTCTATTAATGTTGCTATTGTACAGCAAGGCTTTAAAGCTGTTATATGGGAGATTTAGAAGAAATATTCTATAAAGAAGTGATTCTTTCCTAACTTGTTAGAAAAAAACCTATTTCTGCTACCCCTTCCTAACAGGAAGGAGAAGTTTGTAGATTATCTTTTCCCAAATGGCAGAAGATCAGGAAAAAACTTCAGCTGTTAAAAAGTTAATGTCTTAAAAATTTCTGCTCTAAGCACATGATTAAGTGCTATAATGTATTTTTAACTTTTTATACTAAGGTTCTTTTTACATGGCAGGCTTTGATCATTTTTATTAAAAAAATCTTTTCATTAAATAGATATACTACATATTCTTTAGCTATTCACCAGTTGATGCATATTTGAATTGTTTCCACATTTTGTCTTTTATGAAAAATGCTGCTATGAGTGTACATTTAAAAGTCCTCATGGGGAGCATATATTTTTATTTCTTACATAGTGAGAAATAGCTAGACATGCAAGAAACAGTTAATGAGACCCATAACTAGGAAAAATATCAGTCAATAATGGAAATGACAGGTGGTCAGAATTAGCAGCTAATGACTTTATAACAGATATTAAAAATAAATTCAAGTATTTAAAGCAAAATATGATGGTGAAATGAGGAAAGAACTAGGGAATCCATGGAGAAATGGAAACTGTTTTTTAAAAATCTATAATTGAAAACCATTGTATCTGAAAAAAAAAGGCCTGAATAATATTTACAATGGATTAGAACCCATAGAGGAAAAGATCAGTGAACCTGAAACAAGGCAATAGAAATTAAACAACCTGAAGATAGACAGAAAATGTGCTGAAAAAAATTAGAACAACCTCATTGACCCATGGGACAATATCAAGAGATGAATCATATGTACAATTCTAGTACCCAAGGGAAAAAAGAGAAAAATTGGTCAGGGAAAAAAAAAACATTTGAAGAAATATAAAGGCAAAGATGGAAGCAGCTCGTAGAAGCAGCTCAGTAAACTCCAGACAAGAGCTCTGGTATTCTTTCCATGCAAAGAATACCAGAGCATGGAATATCATAATTAGATTGATGTTGATAGGAGTCATCTTAGCAACAGTTTTGCATCATCTCTCAGGTTCCTTGGTAGAGTTTTGATAGCCTGTATGCTGGAACTGCTTTCATATTGATAAACTCCCTTTAATCTGAACTAATGTAAAAAGTGTTTGGTCCACAACCCCTAGAAACTAGACCCATATGTCCTCTGCTGGCTTTTCCTAGCACAGGATGGATAGATCCATTGGGGTATAAGCCCTCCTGTGACATGAGAGGCATGTGTACAGTTCATTGCCCTGTCTTGGCTATTGGGAGGGAACTGCTGGCCATGGGAACTGACACCCACTACTGAAATTGTCCTTGCTCTCTCATCTCCATGTGAATAAAGTGTTTTAGGATTTTCTATATATAGGATCATATCATCTACAAATAGGGTAAGTTTCACTTTTTTGTTTCCAACTTCTATGGCTAGAGATTCCAGTGCAATATTGAATAACAGTGGTGACAGTGGGCATCCTTGTCTTGTTCCTTAAATTAAAGTGAAAGCTTTCAGCTTTCAACAGTGAGTATGATGTAAGCTGGGCTTTTTATAATGCTAAGGAAATTTATTTCTCTTCCTAATTTTCTGAGTCAAGAAGTGGTGCTGGATTTTTTCAAATGCCCTATCTGCATCAATTGAGATAATCATGTGGTTTTCATAAGATCTATTAATGTTGTGTATTACATTCATTGATTTTCTTATGTTGAAGCACCTTTGCATACCTGGGATAAATCACACTTGATCGTGGCTTACAGTTTTTTTAATATGCTGTTGGATTCAGTATTCAATATTTTGTTAAGGACATTTGCATCTATATTCATAAGGGATATTGGTCTGCAATTTTCTTTACTTCTGTTATCTATATTTTATTTTGGTATTAGGGTGATGCTGACATTTAAAAAAATGAGTTAAGAAGTGCTCCCTCCTCTTCAAATTTTTGGAAGTAAATTCTTCTTGGAGTAGTTGATAGAAAGTCCCCGTGAAGCCATCTGGTCCTGGGCTTTTCCTTGTTAGGAATTTTTTTTATTACTGATTTTATGTCTTTACTTGTTATTGGCCTGTTGAGTTCTCCTTCTTGAGTCCATGTAGGTAGTTTGTGTGGTTTTAGGATTTTTTCCCATTTCATTCATATTATTTAGGTTGTTGGTAAGCAATTTTTCATAGTATCATCTTCTAGTCCTTTTATAATCCCTTTTTAAATTTGTAGTAATGTCCCTCCTTTTATTTCTGATTTTAGTTATTTACATCCTCTCTTTTTTTCTTTGTCACGCTAGCTAATGGTTTGCCAATTTTATTGATCTCAATGAACTAGGTTTTGGTTTCATTGAAACACACCCATGTGTATGTACATATTTAAATTAAAAGAATTATACAATTTTAAAAACTTATCAACATAGAGAAAAAAGAATATTTTCTAATTTAATTTTAATGATTAATGCTTCTAGTCAAATAAGTGCATGTCCTCCAATGATGTCTCAAGATCATCTATTTCTGGGAATAATTATTAACAATACTATAAGTGAATACAAACCCTGCCATAAAAAGTATCTTATAGATATTTTTATATAATTTTAAATTTGAAATACTCCTTATTTTTCAAATTTACTGAGTGCTTATAATTTTAATATTGACAGTAATTCAACTTTTAAGAATACATTTTCAATCACAGTTTTTTGTAGCATTTGTTTCAGTTTCAGGTTAATTAAAGAATACCCAGAGATTTCAATTCACCAATTTTGTAGCTACTTATTTGTTTAAATGAAGATTTTACTGCATTGCCTCATTTATAGGAGACACAGTGTAAGAAGAACTAGCAGAGATTTACTAGAATAGGTTACAAAGAAGATTTTTCAATAGTTCTCAGTAAGCAGAGTTTACAGAGTAGCTGAAAAATTGGAATACACGATTAATTTTAAAAAATATATACATCGCCTTGTAACATCACAAAAATGGTTGCTTTGTGTATGCTTTGGGTTTTACTTTGTTTTGAAGTTTAAAATCTCTTTGTACTTAATGTTCTTTGCTCCTCTGACTTGGTCCATCACTTCACTTGAAAATAAATTAATTTCCAGCTGGAAAAAAAATCAGGATTTTATTTATAGCATGCAACCAAAAACAAAAAAAGAAATAAATTTGATCTTGAGGATAATATAAAATAGCAACTGTAATTTGATAATCTTTGAATTCCAATTTTTATGTTTATATAAATACCTTTAATTATTTTCAATTATTGAAGTTATAAAAATAAATGTGATCTTAAAAACAAATTCAGATAAACAAATTGCCTTGTTTTACTTCTTGCTTATAGGAATCCATGTAAGATCTCATTTTAATGAAAAAGTGTTAATTTGCTAACTACATTTTAAAACCACTCTTTTGAGTCATTAATCAAAGGGGAACCTGAAAAAGACAGGTGGCACTGATAAAGAGTTAGAAATTTTGTGAAGATAAATCTAGTTTCAGACACTTAGAAATTGATATAGTGATGTAAATTTAATTATAGGATGGATTTATAAGTTAACATTATATATTTCAAAGAAAAGTGTCTATGGAACAGTACTCCAAATAAGTGAAAAAGTAAAGAGAATAATAGCAAAGAGCCAAGTTTAAGTCTTAATTAAAGATGTCTCACAATATTGGGGGGGTGGGGAGGGAAGAAGAAATGGCATAATGTGCATTAATATATTTACTCCATAAAACCCAGTGTGAAATAAAGGGAGTTTTATTACTATATTTATTTTCATGCTATAATGGGAGTATGTTTGTGAAAATATAGCCAAGTTCAAAAGCTTTTGTGCAATGTGCCATTGCTTCTCTGCTCATTGAGAGGTAGATTCTATTTCTCCATCCCTTGACCCTAGTCTTGGGTTTTGCTTTGACCAATGGAATATAGCAGAATTGATGCTGTGTCAATTCCGATCCAATTAGACAAGAGATCTTGCAATCTCTTGAAATGCAGCTATCATATGTTAGGAAGCCTGGTCTGGTCTAACATCCTTGAAGTTAAAGACCAATAGAGAGAGACCTATACATCCTAGATGTGACAGCTGAGTCCACCTCCAGTTAATCTCTCAGGAGACTGCAGGAGCATGAAGGCGACAAAGGTGCAAACAGCAGAGAAACCACCCAACCAAACCATAGATTTGTGAGAAAGAGCAAATCATTATAGTTTAAGATAATACGTTTTAAGATAGCTTGTTATGCAGCAATACGTAAATGAGACCCTGAGCAAAACACATATTTGTTTTTTGTATTTATTAATTTCACCTCAATTTTCTTATGTGTCATATTCACAGATATGTACTTTGATAAATGACACAATATTGTACAGAATTTTCTAGGGTGGTTGAAATTGCAGAAAGTTTAATATTTACTCATTTTGTGCACAAAGATAAAATGTAAATTGCAATGTTATACAGGGATCAATGAAATTTTCTAGCAGAAAACAAGATTTGGATAGAAAAGAACCAATTTAAAGCAATGACCTGAAGAATTTATTAACTGAGTGATTTTGGTTAAGTTATCTCACCTCTCTATTTCCTCATTTGGCTAAAAAAGAAAGCTAGGATAGGATAGATAGTTCCCATGTTTTAAAATATATATATTTATATATTTGATGTTTTTGTTTGTTTCTATGGTATAGTTCAGTAAATTCTTTGGAAGTTGTTGTTAGTACTTCATTCCCTTTATTTAAAGTAAATTATGAGCAGATTACTGAAAATATTGCCACAAATATTTTAAAGGAAAATATTGTAGGATAATGGAAACAACTATCATGACAGGTTATCCATTTCAATACTAACTTACAATGTCTGTTTATTCACATTAATATTAATAAGAATAGGATCTGAAAATTAAATAGATCAGGCTACAGAGCAATTCTTCCTGCACCTATCAACAATTTTGCAAAGATCTTTAACAAAATATGGGTTAGTTTGCTCAATATTTGAAGAGCTGAGAGAGATTTTATCTGAAGAAATCTGAACATTCAAGAAGAACAAGGCAATAGCTGTGAAGGCTAGGGCAGGGAAATGAAGAAGAGAAACATCTCCTGTGGTACAGAAAGCAGATCTTGAGTAAAGAGGAATCTGGTGTGGCACAAATAACCTGACAGCCAGGCTGAAAAGCAAAAAGAGATCTTCAAAGGATCAAGCATGGATGGCTGGACTATAAAGCAAAGAAATCTCCAGAGTCTCTCAGGTGATCATCTTCCATTTCTTGCTGAGAAGACCTGATGCCATCCTCAAAACACTTGAAGGCAGTGGTGAACTGAATTTAACTAAAGTTGTAACAAAACCTAGTCTATAAGACTAATACTTAGCTACAAATTAGGTTAAAAACCATCCCCAAATACTGAACTAACAAAAGAAAGGGCATTTCTTTCTGAGGACAAGCATTACTTATTTCAGCCTCTAAATAATGCAAATGGGGGAACAATGATAGGAATGAGAGCTGTTTTCTCATAAGATACTGTGGAGCCCAGAACATAATGGAATATATTTAAAGAGCTGAAAGGAAAACAAAACTATCAACCTAAAATTCTATATCCAGCAAAAATATCCTTCAGAAATGAAGGTAAGTAAAGATATTTTCAGACAAACACTGAGAGTTTTCTTAATCAGACCTAAACTACAAGGAAAGCAAAAATCCATTAAGCTTTGAGTAAATTATCCTATCTTAGTCTGCAAGGCTGCTGTAATACATACCACAGACTGGTTGGTTTAAACCACAGGAAGTGGGAAGGCTGGTGGTGGCTTGCTGGCAATCTGTAACTCCATCTCCACCACTGTCAACTGGCCATCTGTCTCCTTCTGTGTCCTACTCATGATTGTGTCCAAATCTCTTCTGCCTATAAGGACTCCAGTTATTTTCAATAAGGACAACCCTAGTTCAGTTTGGTCTCATGTTACTAAAATCTTCAAAGATCCTATTTACAAATGAATTTAAATCCAAGGTACTGGGGGTTAGAAGTACAACATGTCTTTGTGGGGTACATGATTTAATCCATAAAACCATATGAAGACTACCAGAAAAGGTAGTCTTATATATACATATGTAGTTACGTATTTATAGACAAATGAAAAAAGAAATTTTATATATCTCTATTGCTATCTCTATCTTTAAATTTCTGTTGCTTTTGGAAAGATTTCTCTGATCATCAATAAAGTAGTCCCCTGGAATATCTCAGAAGTGATCCAAGGGTACAAGACACAGAGAATATAGGAAAATTTAAATCTAATGATTTGGGGCTTAAACCAGATTTGTAGATTCTTTTTGAAACAATATAGAAACATAGTAAAATCTGTGACATTCATAAAATGTAAACCTAACCAAAATTTTTAAAATTTACTGGGTAAAACACATGAAGTTAATGTTGTTATTCATATATATCAATGTATTTTTAAATCTACAATATGTAATGTTATATACTGAAAAAGACAGTTTCTTCTAGGAATTGCTCCTATAAATTCACTTATGAATAATGTGCTAATTTCAAAAGTGTTACCACATTATTTCACACAGCACCTATTTAAAAATGCAGCACGGTTTAAGTTCTCAACTTCCCTATACTTTAATATTGATCTGAACATGAAGATGCTTAATCAAATAGAATAATTTGTTTCTTATATAGCAACCAAGGAAGGAAATAATTACAGTTTTAAGTTAGTAAGAGCATCTAAAAGCAGATGTATTTTAATAACTAATTATTAAAAGAAAAGAAGATTTAAAAGTATTTAACTATTATACAGCATCACTAAGTATTATGGTGGAATACAGAGATAAATTGAACACTAACCTATACCTTTAAAAACATAAAATTTTATTTATTTGCATTACATTCCTGAGTAAAGCCAAGGTAATATATCATATAGTTCTAGAAGTCTACACAGAGATGACTTAAAACTTGTTTTATTTTATAAGATTTTAGGCTTCCAGATGAATTTCTGCTACTAGTCTACTTCATGCTATTTCCACTGTGAAAAAATTCTGCATCCAAAAACTTCAAAATATTCAGATTGAATAATCAATTTGTTTTCCCTGGAAGCCATTTCACAAACATTTATTGAGCCTCTTCCTATTGCCAGATGCAATCCTAGAGATTAAGAAAAATGATAAGACAGTTTTTCTCAAAGAACATATAGTCTCTTTGAGCATGAATATATGTAAAAATAAATTCTACATAGTGTATTAGATATAACAGCATGTATCTATTCAAGTTACAAAATTATTAAAATAATTTTGAATTAGAGTGCTAGACATCACAATAGAAATATATACAAGTTACAAACAGAACTGCGGAGTAGATACAAACACAGAACACTTCATGTAATTGGAGGTAGTATCAGACCAAGTTTTTGAGAATGGATAAAAATTCAAACAATGAATAATAACAAAGGACATTTTAGCACATAAATATGCATGGAATTTTGAGACAAAATAAAAAATTCAAATAATTACTAGTAATTTTATGTCATTGGACTATGACTTCCAAAGATCAGGAAACAGAAGATGATGAGAAAAATTTAAGAAGCCAGTGTAGGAATCCAGGCAAACAGTGAAGAGGAGTAATTCATAGCCTGTGGCAGAGAATTAGAAAGGAAAAAATACATTTAAGGGGTCCTTAGGAAACAGGAGCTGTAGGATTTGGTGATTGTTAGGAAGTTGGGGATATCTTAAACACTTTATTATTTTCAATGACTTATTCATACTTAAATAAATGTAATAACAGGTATTATTAAGACAAAAAGTGGCCATAAGTGTTTACAGGCTTGTCATTATTACATTATATGCTTACCATTTGAACACCTGGATAGTTAAATTAATATTTTCACTTTTTTCAGATATTTTATTCATGAATATACAGAAGGAAACAATTGAGATTACAGTATGGTATGCTTTTAAACAAAAAGGAAACATAAAATATGTGAAATTTAATCAGTATGCATTTATTTAAACATACAGTCAGTTTAATGACATAGAACAGAATTTTTATGATATACAAAATTTTCTAAACCCTCCTCACTATTTTGAGAACACACTTCAAAAATGCTTTACAAAATCTTTGCTTTTAATTAATCAATATAATAGTATAAAATCATATCTCCTTCTGGCAGAGGACAGAGAGAGATTTTAGTCTCTTTTCTCATAAAAACAAAACCACAGCAAATTTTCTTATGCATCTTTAAAAATATCTCCATCTGTGTCCTCTTCTACAATATAGCTAATTAAATTTTTGTTTTCTTGCACAACTGTAAATGCAGCTGTAATATCCTCGTTACAAAAAAATGACTGAAATAATATATTTCATGTTAGAACTCGTTTGATTACAGACTTGCTCATTGCAATCAGACAACAGTAATTCCTTTTTGAGGAAGACAGGAAATATCTTAATTTATAAAAACCTATTTCAAAATATTTCATTGTTCAATAATGGTCTTTGCTGGGCACAGTCCTATAATAGTCATTTGTTGCTAGAAAGAAAAACAGAAGTTATAGTTGGGTAATGTAAGGGATATTTATGAGAAGATGTTCACTTTATTTAGCTTCCTTCTAAAATGCAATCAAATTCCAGTAATATCGATGGACCTGGAATTTTATACACACACATAAATTTATGTGTGCATATACATGTATGTGTGTGTCTATTGTTATTAGGTATGCTTAATTATATTTATTGATTATCTTTTACTGCTAAACAACAAAAAAACACTAAACCTAGAATATTCAAACAAATTTTTGTTTAGCATATGATTCTATGGATCATCAGTTTGGGCTGGGCTCAGAAGGGAGGTTTTTAGCAATCAGCTAGTGGTCAGGCGGGGTCCTTTGCTTCTAGGGCTTGACTGATCCTTAACAAGCTGGGGGAATAGGGACAACTGAGCTATGGGTCTTTTATCATCCATTGGGCTAGTGGTGGTGGCAGATACCAAGAGTGGCAAACAAATCAAGCCCCACTGCATAATTACCTTTAAAGCAGAAGCTTTTGATGTTTTCTACTGTACCATTGGTTAAAGTAAGTCATATGGCCAAGCACAAATTCACTATAGGATGGAACTTTCCAAGAGGGGGGCATATAGGGAGACATGGAGACATGAATAAATTAATGGCAGTTGTTGCACCTGTCTACCACAACATGACACTCTGATGGTATGTCTGTGGGTGTCTGTGTTTCTACATATGCTCATACACATGCATGAGAGAGAAAGGGATTAAACAATTGAACTCTCTTCTTATATGCAGCAACAAATTCTGTGAATTTATGGTTAGCCATGTTACTACATCTAATAATATGATATGAAAGTGAAGATGGAGCCAGAAAATCATTATATAATATGTCCTTTTTAGCTAGAGCTTTATATTTTGTGTACTCTTCACTCCAAAATTATATAATTATTTCTAATTTATCTACTTGTCTTTAAGCTGGAAATAGTTATGATTTTACTAACTCTGTGGCAAACAGAACTTATGACTTCCTGTGCTAATTTGAGTCTTCTATGGAACCCAGAAAATCATGTTCTTAAAATGAACCCATTCCTATGCCTGTAAATCCATTGTAGATGAGACCTATTGATTAGATAATTTCAGCTAAGGACCTTTAATTAGATTGGGGGACCCAGGGTGGGTTTTAATCCTCTTACTGGAGTACTTTATAAACAGAGGACTGAAAACAACAGACACACAGAGAAAGGGAACAGAGACAAAGAAATCTGAAGGGGTTGAGAGAGAGTGACCAGAGGCCAGATGCTGGAATCAGATGAGCACAGAGGCTTGGAAAGAGGCCTGGAGAGGCACAGAGAGGAGACCTGGAGGAGAGGGGAGAGAGGAACCATCTGCCTGATCACCCACAGCTGAGCTTGGGGAGGAAGTAAGCCTTGAGTAGAAGGAAGAGACCTAGACTGGCAGAGCCACCATTTTGCCTTGCCGTGTGACAGGAGTCCATGTTTGCCAGCAGCCAAACTACAGTGAAACAGCATCTCTGATTTGGACATTTTCACAGCCTCAGAACCTGTACATTTTTAACTTAATAAATTTCCATTATAAAAGACAACCCATCTGATATATTGTTCCCAGCAGCATTTAGCAAACTAAAACAACCTCTGTGGTAGTTTGAAACTGTATGCACCCCAGAAAATCATATACTTAAAGATAATCCATTTTTGTGGGTGTAAACCTAATGTAAGTAGAAACTTGATTAGATTACTCCAGTCAAGGCATAGCTCAAGGTGGGTCTTAATCCTCTTCTGGGCATCCTTTATAAGAGAATGATCTTCAGACAGAGAGAGAGAAAGCCATAGAAGCAAGAAGCTGAAATCAACAAAACTTGGAAGAGAAGGGAAAGACCAGCAGATGCTGCCATTTGCTTTGCCATGTGACAGAGTAGTCCAGGATCACTGGCAGCCAGTCTTTGGGGAAGAAGCATTGCCACATGATGTCTTGATTTGGACATTTTTGTCAGCCTCAAAACTGTAAGCTAGTAGGCTAATAAATCCCCACTGTTAAAAGCCAACTGATTTTATGGTATCTGTTTTCGGCAGCCTAGCAAACTAAAACAGATTTTGGTACCAAGAGAGTGGGTTGTGGCTATTGCAAATACCAAAAATATTAAAAAGCTTTTGTAATTGGATAATGTGTAGAGGCAGGAAGAACTATGAGTTGCTTGATAGAAAAGGCCTAGATTGCTTTGAAGAGACTATTGGTAAAAATATGGACAGTAAATTTACTTCTGATGAGGCCTTAGACAGAAATGATGAATGTGTCACTGCAAACTGGAAGAAAGGTGGTCCTTATTTTAAAGTGGTAGAGAATTTTGGCAAAATTGAGTCCTGAAGTTGGATGGAAGGCAGACTTTGACAATGACAAGCTTGGATATTTAGCTGAGGAGATTTCCAGACTAAATGTAGAAAGTGCTGCCTGGTTTTTCCTTGAAGCTTATACTAAAAATGTGAGAGGAAAGTGATAAACTGAGAACTGAACTCCTGGGCACAATGAAACCAGAAATTGATGATTTGGAAAATTCTGTGCTTCCGGAAAGTGAGTCCTCAGAGAATAGTTCTCCATTTGAGGATTTAACTGCACATGGATCCAGTCAGCCATTTCAGTGTAAATCAGGATTGGAAGTACAGTTATCCAGAAAGGATCTGTAGAAAGTTCTATTGTTTGATCGTTTGGACCCCTGTGTACTACATGCTAAACTGACAAGTTTTTTTGTTTTGTTTTGTTTTTGTGAGATCTGTATGAATGGGACCACTGCCAGCCTGGACTAAAAGGGACAGAAAAGTGACAGATTGAAGGAAAGATGATTTTGAAGGTGGAACCATGGAATCTGAGGGCTGAGCCAGAGATATCTTCTTGGTCCATGATAGTAAGCCCACCGAAGTATGTGGAAAGTGTGAGTATGCCCTGGAGCTTGGAGAAAGCTCTTATGCCTTCTTGTTCAGGAAGAGTGCTACCACCCCAGTGTTCTCAGATGCCTGGGGGGATGTAGAGAGTCCGGCTACCACCCCGATGCTTGGTGAGGGTGGAGCCTAGAGTCTGATTGCCACCCCAGTCCTTGACAAGGGTAGAACCAAGAACCTGACCGTCACCCCAATGCTTGAAGATGTTGGAGACTTCATCAGTGTTTGGGGAGATCATAGCCAATCCACAAGCAATTGGAAAAGATGGGGCTGCCACTCCAGCAGGCCCTGAAGACAAAGCATTGTTCTATAGTTGACTCTCAAACCTTGAAATCTAATGGATATGCCCTACAGGTTTCAGATTTGTTTGGAACCTGTGACCCCTGTTTTCCTTCCAATTTCTCCCTATGGAAATGGGAAAGTTTCTTCTATTACTGTCCTTTTATTGTATATTGGTAGCAGGGAAGCTGTTCTCTAGGTTTCATAGGTCCACAAACTGAGGGGACTTTTGCCACAGTACAGACCACAGCTATAACCAATTTTTAGTATTTTATTACTGAAATGACTTAAGGCTTTTGAGTTATTGGAATGGAATGAGTACATGTGCATATGGAAACAAAAACCTGTCATTTGGTAGTCCAGTGGGTGGAGTGTGATGGTTTGAAACTGTATGTACCCCAGAACATCATGTTCTTTTTTTTTTCTTTGAAAATATCAATAAAATAGTTTATTTTTTTATTTTTATTTTTTTAGGGGATTTTCTTTGCTTTTTTTTTAATTAGAGAAATTGTACATTTACAGAAAAATCATGCAGAAAATACAAAGTTCCAATGTGACCACTTCCTATTATTAACACTTTGCATTACTGTGGTACATTTGTTACAACTAATGAAATATTATTAGTATAATTATGCTATTAACTATATTCCATGTTTTATTATGATACAGTTCTAAGCTTTCTTGTTAGTTTTCACCCTATTAATATAAAATAGGCTAAACTTATATTGTTTAGATAAATACCTACCAGTAGCTGAATAAATTCTATTACCACACTAAAACATAAGTAATATTTTTAAAAATATTGTTAATATGAATGACCTTTCAGGATCTGACCTAACATGCTTCCAATTGAGCTTATTAATATTAATTACCTTTAAGAGTATCTTTAAATGGCAATATGCTTTTTTTTTTAAATCTGGAAATGTTTTATTTTTATTATTTTTTTTTATTGTGGGTAAAAATCAAATTTTTCACAATACATACAAATATTTGTAAAATGATATATAAATACACATGCATATATGTGCATTTGTTTACATAAATGTTATTTTATATATATATATGTATTTTTAAAGGTGCTAAGATTACCTAAATATTACTCAGAAATTACAGGGATTCCCATGTTCCCCCCCTCCCCAGAACATAATGTTCTTAAAGCCTATCCATTCTTGTGGATATAAACCTTTTGTAAGTAAGACCTTTTGATTAGGTTACTTCAGTTAAGATGTAGCCAAAGGTAGTCTTAATCCTCTTACTGGGATCCTTTATAAGAAAATGAAATTCAGACAGAGAGAAAGCCATGGATGCAAGAAGTTGGAATCAATGAAACCTAGAAGGGAAGGAAGTAACTAGCAGGTGCCACCATGAACCTTGCCATGTGACAGAGGAGTCCGGGTTCACTGGCAGCAAGTCTTTTAGGAGAAAGCATGATCTGATGATGCCTTGATTTAGACATTGTTGTTAGCCTCGAAATTGTAAGCTTGTAAGCTAATACACTCCCACTGTTAAAAGCCAACCGATTTTATGATTTCTGTTTTCAGCAGCATAGCAAACTTAAATACACCCAATGATTCTCACTTTCTGGTATTCATGCTCTTGTATAATCCCCTCTCCTTGATTGTGGGTGGGACCTGTGACTTGTTTTGAGCATTTAGAATACAACAAAAGTAATTGGATGTCACTCCCACGATTACATTACGTTTTATAAGACTGTCTTGCTAGCAGTCTTGTTCTCACTCCCTGCTGGCCATGTTGAGAACTGCTTAAAAGGGGGCCAGATGATTGGGAATTTTGGATAATGTCTAAGAGCTGAGATCAGCCTCTAGCTGACAGCCAGTAAGAAGTCAGGGTCCTCAGTCATATAGCTGCAAAGAAATAAATTGTGTCTAAAAATTAAATGAGTTTAGAAGTGGATTCTTCTTCACTTAAGTCTCCAAATGAAAATGTAACCCTGTTCATTACCTTGATCACAGCCTGGGAGAAACGAGAGAGGATCAGCTAAGCTGTGCCTGGACACAGAAACTGTGAGATAATGAGTGTGTTGTTTTAAGCTGCTAAGTTTTTGGTAATTCATTACGCAGCAACAGAAAACTAATGCCCTGCCAAATATCCACTTCAGTTAATATCGTATTGAAAAATATTTATATTTGGTCTTGTTGTTATTGTTTAAGGGTAAGTTTTCCTGAAGAGTGTAACAGCTTTATTTTTTTGTAAGTAAATAGAAGTATCTATAATATGGCAAAAAAAAAGTGCGTAAGTTCCTTGCGTCTCACATTTTCCAGACTTAGTCAATGTATTTTTATATATTCATATTTAATATTAAGATACTAGTCCTATTTAAATAACTTTTGGAATAGAGGGCTTAATTGAAACACTTTGAAAATTGTTATTTCCTTGCTGTGCTCAGCATTTAGCCATGACATGACATATGCAGTTATACCCTTAGTACTTCCAACATAGTAGCAAATATTCACTTTCATTTTCAGTTCATAAAGTACTGTGAATTTAAAATGGCTAATCTCTGAGTTAATCATATATTAAACTGAAACCATTTAAATCTATGCAAAATTCTTCATATTTTATATCAAGGACATATGTCCTACTCAAATATACAAGGATGAACTGGATGAAACAAAGGAGCTCCTTGTAGGCTATACGCAAGAAAAGAAATTTAATGCTCAGTCATATATTGAGATTATTTTAAGGGTTAAATTTGTTCATTTTAGTTTATCAAAATATACTGCTTGGAGAGCAGCAGTAGCTCAGTGGTTGAATGCCTGCAGCTAAGTGGTTGAGCACCTGCTTTGCATGTAAGAGGTCTCAGTTCAATCCCCAGTACCTCTTTAAAAAAATATATATGTGTATATATATATATATATATATATATATATATATATGGAAAGAAACGAGTTGTAGTTCATCTGGTACATAATTATTTTCAGAGAAAGATGTTTGAATGTATTATTTATTTTAATCTTCTATAAATATACTCACTATGCTCATTTTTATGTAGTGTGAAATGAGTATCAGATGATGAAAGATCATTTTGATGTGATTTGGACATAAGAGCATTCTGTACTCCTCAAATGAATGCTATGGTGGTAGTGTTAATGAGTTAAGAAACCCACATGGAATTGCAAGGGAAATAGTTGGAAGGACAAGGAAGCAGTATTAATAGGATTAATTTTTCAAGTACCTACTATTTATTTCCTTTTAAAACTTCTTCTTTTTTATTTCTTTTTTAATCTTTCTTTCTAAAATGAACATGTCTATTTGAAACAGAAGTTTCAAAACCAAGCCCTATAATGCCTTTGTTAGAGTAGCTGAAGTTTGGTAGAGAGTTCAAAAGTAAAAAGGTCTTAAAAGAAAATATTTTTGTTGTTTACTAAAATTACACTGAGGAGAAAGAAAGCATGAGTGAACAGAGAGTAAGGTGAAAGAGCCAGTGACAATGGTCTGAGAGCTATGTGAGTTTTTAGTTGAGGTAACAGTCACTCAATGTTATCCAGGTTCTAAGTACTTTAGAAGCGCTCTTAAGTTACAGGAAGCTGCAGTTTTGTTCATTCCCTTAATTTCATTTAAAGATACTGTTTAAAGATTATGTTGTAAAAGGTAGAGAAGGGCAAGGAGAATTTAAGCAAGTGGATTAGACTGAAACTGTGCTTTGTTGCAGGGCATTATGGTGTTATTTAGAAACTAAACCATCTACAAAATAAACACAGTGATGCATAATATCAAATTGTTGTGGGCAGGAAGGAGTCTTCGTGGGGCTAAATAAGCTTTCTCCTTAGAATCATCCAAAGTCAATTTGCATTTCTCCAAAGCTTATAGAACTGGTGAAACAGAAGGAAATTCAAGATTATATTACATATGCCATCTCACATTTTCATGCATTTTTCTGGGTCTTTTCCTTGAAGAGATATTTCAGCCAAAGCAAATATATCTCATTTCATTTGGGATCTCAAGATGGTGTGACATTTTCACAATTGAGATAGTATTGGTAGAATTACACAGTTTAATACTTGATAAATATCACTTTCTCAAGCCAAAGAAATTTAAAGTTTGAATATTACAAAATTCTTTGCTGGGAATAAAGCATGACAAAAAAGTAGAACCTTAGTGAATATAAAAGTTTAACCAAGTTTTAAGGAATTATAATTAAATAAGCCACTTAAAATATCACCATATTTAATTAACAAAATGATTAGCCTCTCAAATGGTAATGCATTTGAGAAAAATATACAATAAAATATTTTAAAGGGCAATACTTAGATTTAAAATACTGAACATTGATGATGCAAACATAATTCTTTTCAAAAGAATAATTTCAAATGAACGGAATTCAACACATGTGTAGGTTAAATAAGTTTAGATCTCATAGAATATATGGATGGGAAGAGAATTTCAAATGATAAAATGCAACTTCCTCACTGTACCAATGGCTAAACCAAGACCAAGAAAATCAATAATGCCCAAAACCAATTACAGCAGTCAGAACAAGAATCCTAGACACTGAACCCGAATCCTGCACTCTTAATTGGCATTATGCAGCTGTAAGTTTTAAAATGTGTCTTCTCATGAGAAAATTGAATATCTTATTATTCTCAACTTAATATTTACATATCAGGGTAAATTTATAATATTTGAGCATGTGGAAGATAACCTAGTTATCATATGGATCTGTATATGTATATTATACATAGACATGCATATAATATAAACTGTGAATCTTTACATGTTTATAACAAAGATGTTTTTCTTTTTCTTTTTTAATTATGTACAGTTACTAGTTTTAATATTTAAGCAAAAATATTTGTCCAATGGTTGAATGTCACTACATGACTAAATTGTTTCTATTCATTTCACAAGTTATATCATCATATGTTATATGTTAGACAGATAATCCTTATATGACCTGAATGTTAGGGCAACTAGAAGATCATATTGATTAAGCAAACATATCCAAAATGATGTTTTGACTGATGTTCTACCTGGAAAAAGTGTTCTATTAGTATAAAGCTTCATCCATGACTTTCTCTTACTCATTTTTTTCCTGAGTAGTTTGAATTTGGTTTAGTAACACCTATTGTATTAGTCAAGGTTCTCCAGAGAAACAAAACCAACAGGATATATATCATTATGCATATATATATATTCTGAAATTTATTATAGGAATTGGTTCACATGACCATGGGGATTGGCAGGTCCAAATTCTGAAGGGAAAATTGCAAGCTGGGAACTTGATGATGGCATTGAATTCCCCAGGAGAAATTGGCTGACTGAAGTGGAAATAGAAATTCTTTCTGACAGCTGAAATAGTGAGTTCTCCCTTTAAGACTTTCAAATGATTGGATGAGACTTATATTGCTGAAGACAATCTCTTTTGTTGATTATAGATATAATCAGCAGTCAATTGATTAATGATTTAAATCCGTGAAATACTCTCATGATATCAATCAGGCCAGTGCTTTCTTGACCAAGCAACTGGAATACAAAACCTAGCCAAGCTGACTCATGAAATTAACCACCCTTTACAGTTCAATGGAATAATTATTTTGTCTCCTGGCAGAAGTATTCCTCCTTTTGGAATTATGAACTTTAGACAGGCAAAACATAAAGTCATGGGGATAGGAAGCCAAAAACAAAAATTCAGTGGATCAATAGGAGTAATAGTAAGTGTTGCCACTGCCATTTCCACTCTTTGATTCCTGGGCTTGTGGATCTTGTCTATGCGAGAAAGAGCACTGTAGAGTGGATGCTGATTTAGATTATGTAGCACCTCCTAGAAAACATTGCCATCCCAAGCCCTGCAAGGTATTGCCACCCAATTGGCACCACAACTGAGCCTTCAAAAGGCCATTCCACTGTTCAATCATTGATAGTGAACATAGTAAGGCCAGTGAATTCTATGAGCCTGTGCTCATTCCTGCATTTCATTTATTGTGAAGTGGGTTCCCTGATCAGAAGCAATGCTGTGTGGAATACCATGATGGTAGATAAGGCATTCTGTAAATAAAAAGATGGTAATTTTGGCAGAACTGTATGCAGGGAAGGCAAATCTGGAGTGTCTCTTCCAGTAAGAACAAACTTCCATGATGGAAGTGATCCAATGTAATCAACCTGCCGCCAGATATCAGGCCGATTGCCTCAGGGAATGGTATCATACTGGGAATTGAGTTTTGGTCTTGCTCTTGTCAAATTGGGCACTCATCAATGACTGTAGCCAGGTCTACCTTGGTGAGTAGAAGTCCATGTTGCTGAGCCCATGTATAGCCTTGTTTCCTATCACCATAGCCACTTTGTTCATGAGCCTATTGGGTAATGACAGGAGTGGTTGGGGAAAGAGGCTGACTGGTATCCACAAAACAGGCCATCCTATCCAGTAAATTATTAAAAATCTCCTCTGCTGATGTCACTCTCTGGTGAGCAGTCACATGGGACACAAATATCTTCATTTGTTTTGCTTATTCAGAAAGGGTTATCCACATACCTTTTCCCCAGACTTCTTTGTCTTGAATTTTCCAATCATGTACCTTCAAAGTACCTTACCATCTAACCAAACCATTGATCACAGCCTATGAATCAATATGCAAATACACCTCCAGCCATTTCTCTTTCTGAGCAAAATGAACAACCAGGTGCACTGTTCAAAATTCTGCCCATTGTAAGGACTTATCTTCAGCACTGTCTTTCAGGGATATCCAAGACAGGGGCTGTGGCGCTGAAACTGTCCACTTTTGGGTGTTACCTGTATGTTATGAAGAACCATCTGTAAACCAGGCTCAGCTTTATCTTCCTTATGGGAGACTGGAGGTTAAGTGTCTAATTCCTAAGCTCAGTGTGACAGCTTGAAACTTTTTGTGGAGTTTCTCAGAACAGATCATGTTCTTGGAGCTAATCCATTCCTGTGGGTGTGGGACCTTTTGATTGGATTGGATTCAGTTGGGGGAACTTTGATTGGATTACTTAAGTGGGGCATGACCCAGGATTGGTCTTGGTCCTCTTGCTGGAGTCATATATAAATGGGAGAAACATTCAGAACACACAGAGAAAAAGTGGTAGAGACAGAGAAACCCATGAGGCTGAGAGAGAGGTCCTGGAGGCCAGAAGTTAGAATCAGCTGAGCACAGAAGCATGAAAAGAGGCTCCCAAGAGGCTCAAAGAGAGGAGACCGGGGGAGAAGGATGACAGGACCACATTCCTGGTCACCCACAGCAGAGCTTGGGGAGAAACTAAGCCTAGAGTAGTGTCTTGCCACATGGCAAAGATCCAGGATTGCCAGCAGCTAACCTTCAGTGAGACAGCATCTCTGATGATGTCTTGCTTTGGAAATTTTCCAAATGCAAGCTTTTAAACTAATAATTTCCCATTATAAAAGACACCCCATTTCTGGTATATTGCTCCCCACAGTTTTTAGCAAATTAAAACAGGCAGAAAGGAAGTTGGGTGGCTAATTCCTCAGGACAGACCAATACAGGTTTATCTGGTGAATAAGACTCAGCAGAATCCATGTTTCAATGTCCCCACTATCATCATGATCAGATCATATGTCCCCATTCCAATTTTCAGGATCCCATTCCTTCCCAATCAATGCTCTCACTTTAATAGATACCCTGCAAGGTTGAGAATTCAATTTATGTTTTAATTCAGCCACTTGCACAATGAGACTCTGGGTCTGGTTTTCAGAAATCTCAAGCCTGTGGTTACAAGACAGAAGAGTTTCTCTGAGAAAATCTATAGAAACTTTCATGTCCTTCATGTGGTACTTGAACTGGGAATTTGAAGCCTTTTTTAAACAACTATATAATAGAAAAGTCTGTATGGACAATACCAGGACCTGAAAATTTCTGGTTATGTAAAGGGTTTATGCAGAGGCTTGATAGGCATTTGACAGTATGCTGAGTCTTTAGCAATGGATGTGTCTTTGCATGATATATAATTTAAATACTTTTAAGCCCAGAAATCCTTTGATTCTGTGAGTGTATTTCTTAGTACTACTCTACATCTAGTATCTTAGGCTTGATAGATATGTGTTTGACATGGAATTGTAATTCTTATATATTAAGAGGTAAATATAGCCATCTGCTAAAATGGAGATGAAAGCCCCATGAAAAGTTTAATTAATTTAGTGTTGTCTTATCCAGTTCTGAACAGGCCTCTTTTATATATTTCTTTGTAGCATGGGTTTATATTGATATTAGTGTGCATATGTGCAAGATATCACCTTGTAAGTAGTAAACATGTATACTTCTGGAGTCATGGAAGTCTTACTACTTGGAAGCTATTTCCCAATGACATTTTACCCAAATTTTCTCATTTTAACTCAAACTATTTGTTCGTTATGTACCTTAATAATCACCTCAGTGAAATGTGCAATAATTCCTTATCCACTATGTCCTATATACCTTTCAAATATTTGTAGACTTCTGTCATTTCACATCTTTGTCATTCCTTTGCACAGTTATAGAGACTTAGCTTCTTTAATCTCCTTTCATAAGTCAAAACCTATATTCCCTTAATCAGTTCTGTTAAGCTTCTCTAAACTTCTTTTACAAGCCTTTTATCTACAGTGCTCTGGTACTTAGAGGTCTAAAACCAAGACTTTGATAAAAAGAAAAATTCAGGAGTAAAACACATGCCTTTAATCTCCACATTGGGAAATAAAGAAGGTTCATTTTTCCTCTGCTATACCATTCCATAGAGCATAAGAATGTCTTCAGTTTCTTAAAAATCTCTTGGTTAGAGAGAGAACCTGCAGTGGTGAAAGATAGCTTACTTTTTCTTTTTTCCTTTTCTGAATCTGGGTCTGTCTGGTACATTTTTAGTTAAAGTTTCATTCATGGTCTTTGGTTCTAATGTGAATATTGGTGTTTAAATGTGTTCCATTTCAAATCCTGTCTTTCCTGTTATTTAGCACTATTTTGTTAAATTATAATTGGATTCAAACATTTCAAAAGATGCTATCTAACTATATCTAATTAAGTTTGGAGCATGGGAAAGTTCAGAATAAGAAAGGCAAGTGCCTTAAAGGAGTAAAACGTAATTACTATTTGAACATTAAGCACAACTGAGACAGGTGTACTCAATTTTAAAATTCCTTTCTGGAGTCTACAACTGGAAGGAGGGATACAGTACTTTTTTTCCCCTTTCATTTCTCTCAAACTAGTTTCTGAATATAAGCTCTGATTTCTACAATTTTTTCAGTTCACGCATCCTACAGCCATTATTTCATTTGATTAGGGACTCTATTCTTCTCTGTACTATAGGCAAATTCCTTCTACTCTTTGACTCTGCATCTCATAAAGACAGGAATGCCTTTGCTTGAAATTCGACCTCTCTTTCCACTAACCATCTTCACTTCTTCAGCATTGTCAACTTTTGACCTCTTAGCTGAAGGAAAAAGTACACAAACATTGAAATTAATGGACAATTGAAAATGTAGGAGTCCTTTTTCTTTAAGTAATAGCTTAGAAAGATTATAGGTATCGTTTGTTATAGCTGCCCATTAAGACTTTGACTTGCTAATCAGTTCTGAAAATGCAACTGAAGCACACAGTTTCTGCAGTGATGGGATTAATTTGCAATACACTGAAAATGAATGTACTCACCATGTTCATGAACTGCCTTACTTTGTGTTAATATTCAAATGACATAATTCACTTCAGCCAATGATGTTGATTATAAGCTAAAATAGAATTTTATGCATTTTTTTTTTAACTCAAGAGAATGGGACAACCAGTTTGGGCCTTCAAGATCAATGATCTATAGTTATTTATACAGTTCAAGTTACCTTGATAATGATACAAGTTTATTCTGAAAAGTTAGACCTAGCTTCATTTCTGAAATCGTAGTCTGTAGCTGAAGCAATGAATATGCTTTTTGATTCACAATACTTTACAGACCATGGATTAAAAAAATATATATCAACATTAAAAAAAAAATCCAAGCAGGCAGTGCATCAGGTAATTAGGACTAATTAGTTGTTTGGAATTAAAGTCAAATTCTTTTAATTGGCACATCTCAGTGGGACTAGAAATACAAACTTGTAATTATGTGATTGGCCTGATTATCAATGCCTTATTGGCATAGATTGTGCATAGAGAGTACTTTTTTTTGGCATGTGTTTTCTCAAACAACTGTAGCATGATATGGGAGGCACATTGAACAGCCATAATAGGACTTTGATTGTTGCCCTAAATGAATGAATGTATACATAGTGAATAACCTAAATAAGCCAAAGATATTTCACAAGTTTATGTAAGAATCAACATTTTTAGAATAAAATGCCTGTGATTTTAGTGACACAACCAACTTTACCTATTATTTACTTATTATTTATAATTAGTTAAAAATACTGTACAAAGTGTCAGCTAATTAAGTGAGTTTTAAGTAAGTTTGCACTATTAAATATCTAGCAATTTTAATTCTGGTCTATATTAAGGAGTCTAACCCCCTTAATCTGGGGCATGCAGATTAAGAAAGAAGCCAGAATGAGAATTTTCCTTCTTTTTAAACAAATGTAAAACCTCAAGGGGAAGGAAATCTCTCAAAAGTTAAAGAGCTATAAACAATCAATAGGTCACTATTTGTTTTTATGAAAGCTTTATGTAATTATTTAACAATGTATTATTGTTGTGGTAGTTGTTTTCCCTTCATTCCACCCTCTGTGTTCCTGAAAGAGGAAATTAAGACATCAACATCTAAGGAAGTCATCTAATTCATATTGTGATATAATAGTGCCAAAAAATTCATTGAAGATCACTCAGGCACTCTTAATTAGGAATTTGTAATAAAACAGAAAGAGTTTGGGTAGAATTTTCTTTACTTAAGAAAATGCATTGTAAATAACAATGACAGTTCACATAAAATCTTAAGGACTATGTTGAAATATTTAAGATACTGAAATATATCAAGCATTTTGAAAACTCATTTGCATTTAGTTCCACTGCTGTTTAGGAATTATTCTTAATTATTCATAAAATGCTGTTTTGATAGCCTATTTTCTGTTACTATATGGGGTTGAGTTTCATGAGTGTGTGTGTGTGTGTGTGTGTGTGTGTGTGTGTGTAGTGACGCAAAATAGATTTCCTGTAAATAAGAAAAGTTCTGTGATGTATAGAGAAATGGTATTAAAGGAAAACATGGGGGATAAAATTAAAATATATGAGTACAAGTTACCTTCCTTGTCAAATACACTGAAGGGTAGTTTCATCATTTTCAAGAAACAAAAAAGAATCCACCATTAAAAATACACAAGAAAGGGAAATATAAAGTGTTATTTATTGTATTTATAAAGCATAGACAAGTCTTCTGAGAAAGATAGATGCTTTCTTACCCTCAATCACCCACATTGGCTCTCTAGGCAGTAAAAGCCTATTTATATTGTGCAGATTGTTTGTTGTTATTTTATAATGGAAATCCAGCCCAATAATGCTTTGTGGTAATACTCTCTACTCTTCTTTGAAAGCAATGCTAATAGTCATTCCAGTAAAACACACCAATGAACTTGGACTGTAGTTTCGGTTAAAGGGTCACCTCAGGAAAAGATAATCATTTTCTCTTAAGACTCAAAACACTGTGCACTTCACTGAACTATATGAAAGGACATAGTATCTTATTAGAAGATTAGTTTATATTATGGGCTGACAAGAATGGCTTGTAAAGTGTGATTCATGCTCTGAAACAGCTCACTAAAGATAATTTCTCCTCTGTCTAGCCCATAATAATGAAAAATAACCAAGAAGCTGCACCCTAGACTTTATAAGGCCATAAACATATAAGGGAATTAAGTCACCCTATGTCACCATTGTCATTCCCTATTCATATTTACTACAGTTAATCCCTTCATCCAGGATCACAGTTGTATACAAGGAGGAATAGGATCAGCTCTTTTGTTTTCAGGAATAGTTTTTAATTTCCCGAATGAACAAGATATCAAGTACCAAATGATAAGAGGAGAAACTACCAATTAAATATGCTCTTTGAATTTAGTCTGTAATTTACCTATTTGTCTATTTAGGGTAAGAATAATGTTGCCCAGTTAATGTAGTTACTTAAGACCAAATAGCTCAAAAATATTAAAATATTATAGAGAAGTATTGAAAGAGTCTAAAAATAATGGAAGCAACTTATGATCCTTCTTATCAGTCAAGATATTTTATTAGTGTGGAAAAGGATCTGTGCTGCATTTATTACAATTTTTATATTTTCATCACATAGATTTTACAGAAAACTGGAGAAGGAAATTTTCATTATTCCTGCCCAAATATGAAAAAGTTCAATATAACTAGAGATAGATACAATAATTATGAATTGTCAGGTTTATAGCGATTGGGTGCTTATTGCAGAAATACTTACTTTGAGTATTAGTCAATGAATAGCAATGCCTTGTCTTAACACTTTTATGTATATTAATTTGATAAAAACACCATACACCTTAACTGAGATGGAGAATATTATTTACTACATAGATAATATCTACATTTTATGGTTTTCTATCATCTAATAAATAATGTCTCTTTACCCTTCATTTAATTTTATTCCTAAAAAAGTCCTAGTCATTCTTCAGAAGCCAGTTCAGATGTTATGTTACAAAGAGAGATTTCTCTGGCCGTCCTCAGCAAAAAATCCTCTTCTTTTTGCAGGTTTCTATTGCACATTCCACACTATAATCCAGTAATCTATTTTCAGGTACGCTCCCTTTCTAGAACTTGGACATATTAAATGAATCTGTCCAACACTCTCCCCTGGAAAAGAAATTATTTGTTACTTGGAACAGAGCTTCTTGAAATAAAAACACTATATTATGACAAAGATGCAAAGAAGAGGTTACATTGGGAAAGCTAAATTTATCAGCAGCATCAGAGTTAAAAGTTGAGGAGAAATGGGTGTGTTTTAAGCTTTTTTCAGGACACTGTCATTGTTTGCATACATCTTCCTGGACATGGCCATAGGAAAGGCCCCAGTAGACCTGCCGTGGGAATGCTCTCAGGGGTGAATGGGTCTATGTGTCTGGGTGAGGACTGCCTGGATGCTCACTGCACCTGGGAAGGCTTGACTGGAGGATGGTCTTCTTTCTGTGCCTCAGCAGAAAGTTACCAATTTGCCAGGTTATTCACCACTGACCATATAGTGCAAAAACACTGTGGCTCCCTCCACTTGTTAGTTCACACTGATGGAGGTTATCCCGACAGTTCAATTTGATTGAGCACTACGGGAACACCCAATTGTGAGTAATCACTAGAAAAGGACCAATCATAAGCAAAGTAACTTGAGGGAAGAAGGCCAAGCCAAGAACCCAGAACAAGTGGAGCTTGCTGAGGCAGAATTAATGAAGAAATTGATGAGCACATTAAGAATATATTAATAATGTTTAAAGAATGGTGATTATAGATACCTCTCTGCCCTCCCATAAAAAGCATCTTGTGGATGGGAAAACATGATTTCTAAATTAAAAGAAGCATTAGACAAAAGAAAAGAGGGACTATGCTGAGTAAGAAATGCCACTAATGAGCAAGATATATGAAAAATTGATATCATGAATAAACAGCTTATTGCAGAAATCTCTGTCGGTTTGCTGCACAGCTGAAGGGGTACAGGTATGCAGAGATATTGAGTCCCCCATGCCCTGGGTTAGCTGTGAGGGGCCTAGAGTGGCCAGAGCCCCCATGAGCAGCCTACTCCATAGGCCACTGATGCTACCAGAAAAGGAGTAAAAGATGTCAGAAGCCCTGACTTAGAATCTAGGTCCAGAAGAGCTTATGTGTGAATAGTTGAAGTTCTAAAAGAAAAATAACAAAGAAAGGAGAGGAATAATAAAGAAAAAAACATTCCCATCAAAATAGGATAGACTTTTCATTTGAAAAGACTAACTGAGATGCAGTCAGTGTAAAGGAAACAACACAAGCACAGAGATACCTCCCCTGTACCCAGTTTGAGGGAAATGCTTGAGAGAAGGCTGCAAATAAATGACACTTGAAGCAGTACATATAGGAGATATAGAAGAGAAAAGAAAACTGAGAAATTAACGTTATGATTACATACACTTACATACAAATATATGATGACAATTGTGACTGAGAATTTGTAATATAAGGATTAGGTAAGCAAAAGAGACATTGGGGAAAAAGTTTCTTGTTCCCCTAGAAAATCTCAAGAGTTGGAGGGGGAGTGTTGGAGGGGGAGAAAGAATGAGGAAATAAAAGTGCTGTACAGATATTATTAGCATAGGAAGAGAGGGATTGAGGAAGTAAAATACCTTTGTGTGAGTTTGAGAGTAATTAATTTAAATATAAACGGTGACCTGGATGGTTTAGGATGGGAAGATATATCAGGTTTGTATTTTCCGCCTCTGATGTGCATGCCTGCTTTGTGTTCCTGCCAAGTGGTCTTAAAAATGGCCTAGGGTGGTGGTAAATTGCTGCAGTTGCTTCTACACACTGGTGGGTGAGGGTACTGGGAGTTTAGGGAGGAGCCAAGGCATTAATTAGCACTGGGTACCTCTTTTCTTGCCTTGCACTCATACTGCCTGCTGCTAGCCCCCCTCTTGGATCCACAAGTGGACAACTCAGAACTGTTAATGGAGTTAACACTGCAAGGGGTAAACTTTGACAAAAGAGAAAGGGGAAGATACATTCTCCTTTCCTTTACTTGTCAAGGAACTGTGGCAAGCTAAGTACTCCCTTCTCCCTGTCACATTCCCTTTTTTCCCTTATTCTTGCTTTTTAATTGCACTCAACAACAGTGTTGGCCTATAAACTTTTGCCTCACATACTGCCTTTTAAGGAACCCAGATTAAATTAGAAGGTAGATACCAGGGAAAATGAAAAGAATCGAGGAACTCCCAAATTAGTGAGGCAGTTGGGAAGGGAATGAAGAGATTCAGGTCCTGTCCAAAACACATAGAGGTAGTGTAGTTCAGAAATAACAACCAAAAAGCAAAATATGCAATAAAAACATAGTAATGCAGAAGAAAGCAAAACAACATTGCCAGTTAGTGGATAATTGATCTTAAAGGTATCAATTCTCCTATTAAAAGATCCTGTTAAAGTTAAGACCATTTTAATTACACAAAATCCAGCTATTTATATTTTAACTGAATAAGATCTAAATTCTAGTAACAGGTTGAAAATAAAGGGATGGATGAAAATGTTTTAGGCAATTGCAAACTCACAAAAAGCAGGAATCACAATATAAAAATTGAGTAAAATATAGTTCAAAAGTAAAAGCATTAATTGGAAGAAAAGGAAATGTGATGATTTTGCGTAATTCCTCAACCTAGAACTTGAAGCCAAATTACAAACCTTGTCATGGGAAAGCCTACTAAGAATAGTCATGGTAATGTACCTCTACCAATCCAAGCCAAGCTTTTTTTTTTTTTTTTCAATCCCTCTTTTCCTGGCTCAGCCTACTTTAATTGAATGGCAGCCTATTAATCAATAATACAAGTTGCTCATGGGTTGATATGATGCTATAACTTTCTTTCCAAAGTTCATGACTTAATTAAGTAAAAACTAAAATAGGAACACCTAGAACTTACTTGAAATTAACTTTGCATTTGGAAGAAATGAGTTACAAAAAGTGCCTTTATAAAAAGAACTAATGTGGAAACAACAGCTGATTTGTAGTTATTTATTGATTAATTATTCATTGATCCAAAAAGTGCCTTTGAATATGCACATATCAGAAACTTTAATAAAGAAGATATTTTCAAGATGCATAATATTTAGCCATCAAGTAAAGGTGCAACCTAATGTTGGACTCAAAATCCTTTTAAAATTGTGGACTAAATATGGCCTCTTGGTTTCATCCCAAACACACAAAGAATAATATTTATATCCTTGCTGGAAGAGTAGAAATGGGTTAACTCTGAAGTTAGAAAAGAAATTATGAGATGTGGGAATACATAAATTCAATTAACATCTTGAAATGCCTGTGAAAAGGTATGGTTAAGTGGCAGGGATGATAAATCATCTACTCATTATATTTAGGTCAAGGGCCATGTAGTAAGTACTCTCCCAGAGTAATGGCATCTTTTATGATTCCTTTTTTCTTCAGCTATATTGAAATTCATTCTTCAGAGTGTAGGCTGTTCCTTCTTCATTGCTCACCTTGTTCTTGATCAGAAGAAAAACCACAAGAAGGATAAAAAGATAACAGGGGCAGAGAACTTATATTTTCCATTTTGTTATCCACAAAGAATATTAATTGTTACTAAAAGATAAATTAAATAATTATAAAACGTATTTTATGCACTATGTCTTGCAAATGCCTCAAGGTAAATTTAAAATGGTTTGTAATTCTGTCTCAAAGTTATAAAAATGTGGATAATTATATGACAGTCGGTATCCCAGTATAGTTAATAGTGAAAAATATACTTTATTCTTTTAATTTCAATCTGCACTTTTGTAGGATTATAAATTATGGATATTTATACTTTAATTTTGGTCACTCAGAATCAACTCACAAAAACAGCAAGGAAACAGCAGTTCAAAGGGAGTAATAACTGTTGCCAATCAGGCAATTTAACCTTTCTATTTAAGGGATAAGTAAATTGTAGTTTCTCTACTGAAAATACTGACATATTTAGAGGCATGACAGATAGATCGATAGATCGATCAATCGATAGATAGATAGATAGAGATGGATAAATAATGCATTCCTTTTCTAAGAATAACTTAAAAAAAGCAACATGATAGAACACTGATTGACTGTAAATCAAGGTTTCTAAGGAGCCCAGCCAGAGAGTTCAGATTACTTTCTTTGTACCTTGACCTTTTCCTGCTTAAGTTTGTTCTACCTGGTTGATTTTATCCTCCTCCATAATTGAAACCATCACCTATATTCTCATAACTTCTGAATGTATCTCTCTAATGCATACTTTTTCCTAACTCCCTGGTCTATATTTCCATTCATTTATAGCCATATGCATCTGGATGTCTTACTAATGAATCAGTTACCCACTGACAAACATATGGATAATAATAATAATAATTACTCTTCTTTTATTTTATCTCTTTAATATGATTCTTCTAAGATGTTCTTCAACTCTGTCTTGTCTTTCATAATTTCACTATTGATTCCTTGATTCACATCCTTATCATTTCACTTCTGTATTGTGTCAATAATTTATCTGGTCTCTTTGCCTCTCGTACTCCTCATATAGTAGATCCTGTTAACTGTTACCAGTTATCTTTCTAAAATAGCGAGTCCTGATAGCAAGTCTCTATTTAAAACCTTCCATTGCATTCCCATTACTTTCTTAAAGAATCAAGTGAAACACATCAGCATGGCATTTGAAGCTTTGAGCAGACCCAATCTTCTTTTTCAGCCTGTTCGGCTCCACACATTAGTTTGGGCTGGAATGGCTTAGTAAAGGTTGTAAAAAGAAGCTAAGCACTTTCTTTCTATTAAGTTTTCCTTTCAGACTTTCTTTATTTAAAAATCGCTATCTGCTAATGATGTCTCTGGCTAGGCTAGATAAAATGTTCTGCGATACTAGAATGTAATTTTGATCTATACAGTCATTCATTCAATTATTCTTTCAACAAGCATTTCTTAAAAGCTGTAATTCATTAGGCACATTTCCAGACAGATAGGATGAGGTATGAAGGTGATGTGGTCTCTACCTTCATGGGCAGGAACATATATATTTGACCCTCTATTTCCCTACTTTTTACTTCAATCTTGTTCAAATAATTTTCTTCTATGAAACCATCTATAACACTTTTTGCCAATTCTAGCATAATTCATTTTGTTCTCTGCATCTCATAAGCTTAATTGTGTTCTCCATTAAGAAAAAGAAATAAAACTGTATTTGTACCTGGTATGGAATATATAGATGAAATTCATATCTAGTGTTAAATGTTACTGGTAAGAAAAGCAGTATAGTTAGTTTGGTTACCAAATTAATGCCTATAAATTAAAACAAAACAGCTTGATACTGAATAGGCTACATTTCACTATTCTTTTTGCTACTTATATTTGATCTTTAAGAGACCTTAATTCTGAAAAGGTGTCTTTTTCCTATTTATTCATGTTGTTCCTCGGTTTTGTGCTCAAAATAGCTGTCTTAGTCCTCCATTTTTCTATGCCAAAATGAATGCCATCAATTTATTTGTACATCTTTAACATCCTCAGTGATGTCTGATTGTACTGGATACTATGGAGAGTATTAGATAGGACAGAAATTTTGTCCCTGTCCTGAGATTCTTGGAAAACAGACCTTTGTAACACTACTCTGGACCATCACAACCAAATATTTTACTGTTGCTGTGATAAGAACTTAGGTATTGATGCATATGGTTACCAAAGGATCAGGAGACTTTGATGTGATTATTTAAAATTTTTTCCTTATACATTTAAAATTTACAAATATATTTTATTGAACAAGGGGTGAACATGATTATATTATAAATATTCCATGGGGTATAGTCTTTTTTCTTCTTTTTTGCTTGATACCTCTCCTTGCAACCTTTATCCTTGCCCATCTATTTCCACTTAACCAGCTAACTCAGGTTGGCATCCTAGAAAATATTTTTTCTTATTTTTCTTCATTCTTATCTAACACACACACATACACTATATATGCTTATCTAATAACACAAGTAGCATAAATATATCTAATACATATTCATAGACACACATATACATGTATGTTTTGGCCATTGCCTTATAAATATGAGATAATACACATTTCTCTGAATCTTGTTTTTCTCAGCATTACCTTGTGAAACACTTCTGAGTCAATTGGACTAGTTCTAACAGTTTTTTTAAATGGTTATTTATATTTCATGCAACGGATACAATATAATTTATTGAAAAATTCCTCTATTAATAAGCATATACATTCTTTTAGTTTTTTGTTTATTTGTTTGTTTGGTTTTGGTCACTGTAGATAATACAATAATAAACAATGTTTTACATGCTTCCTTCCTTACTGTTGGCTTTATTTCATTTGGATACATTCATTCCATAATGCTTACAAAAAAGGCTATAACAATTCAAATTTCCATCAGAAATATATGTGAACACCTTTCCACAGCAATCCTTCCAGGAATATTTCCCAACATACCACATATATAAGAGGCATATTTGAAAATTTCTTATCAGTATTATTCACAATTTTTTTTATTGTCTTCAGTGTTGCAGGGGCTGAGGTACAAGAGTTAAGAAGACTAATATGATCCTTGCTTTTATAGAGCTTCCAGTTAAATGATGGAAAGAGAGATTGAAACACTATGATATGTTGATGATAAGGGAAGTGCAATGTCATGTAGGAGAATATGGCAGGGATACCTAACACGGACTTGGTAATCAAGGATCATTTACTAGTGGGAGTGGCATCTACCTGAGACGTGATGGATGAGTGGTAATTACAGAAGTGAGGTGTGGGGAAAGTGTACCCTGGAGAGGTATAAACATCCAGAAAGGCTGGGAGACAAGTCATAACATTTTCTGATGCTGAAAAATATTCTGAGTGTAGAGTCCTGAAGCTATAAAGTGAGAAATAGCAAGAGATGAGACTGACGAACAAGAGAGGAGTTAGATAATGATGGGCCTTATTAGTCATGCTAACTACATCCTATGACAGTGGGTGTCAAGGATGGTTTAAACAGTATAACAACAAGATTGGATATTATATTTTTGAGCAATCACTCCATTAAACCCTGATCTCTGGCCTAGCTCTATGACATTCATTCGATAATTAACACCTTATGTTTAAATTCTGTATTTTTCTTGGTTTCTTATTTGGCTACAGGGAATATTATTCTCTTTAGATCCCAGCTATTTTAAAATTTGGAATGAATATTTCTTAGTTCAAATTTTAAGGATCATTTGAAAATATTCATAATGCTATTTAGTATTTTATGTAATTATTTTATTTTGCTTATTATTTTTTATGATTATGTCATTAGATGAAAAGAAGCACCAATATCAAGGGTTATAAGGATATTGATGTGTTCAAACCCATGGAATCTATTCAACAGATATCAATCATATCCGTCAAAGGACTAGAAGAAATTTAGTGGGAAGTCTTGCCTATTAAGGACCTTCTAGTGTAACACAACTTAGCAAAATAAAATATTTCAAAATGAGAGATCTATTTTAATACAACAGCTGAACTATAATCCAGAGCACATATAATGTTATTTGAATGTAAACTAAGAGAAATTTCTATTATTTTTCTCCCTTGTTTTTTACACAAATAATAGTACATTATACTTTTCTGCTCCTTACTTTTTTTTTTTCAAAATCCTTCTATAAAAATGTATAGAAAAATTCTTTTATTCTTTTTATACAGGTACATTAATTTCTATCATATGAGAGCACCATAATTTAATTTACCAGACTCCCATTGATAGCCATTTAATCTGTCTCCAATACTTTACTATAACAAGCAGTGCTGCAGTAACTAACTTTCCACATACATTTTTGTGCACACATGGGAACATATTTGTAGGCTGATTTCCTAAATTGGGATAGCTCAGTCAAAGATATGTACCCTTGACTTTTTCTTACATACTTCATAGTTACATCCTATAGGTACTCTATTTTGTGATTTTTGTCCTTTTGTTTGGGAAAAATGGTATCTCAGGGTAATTTTAGTTTTCATTTTACATATGATGGCTGAGGTTAGCCATGAGAATAGATATTTGCATTCAATTTTCTGTGACTTGTTTGATATTCTTTGCCTATTTTCTATTGGTTATTGGTCTTTTCCTTACTGATTTGCAGGAGTTTTATTTTTTTTTAATTTATTATAGATTCTAGCCTTTTGCTTTTGATATGAGTTACAAATATATTTTTTCTTTTATCATTCACTTCTGATTTTTGCTTATGGCATTTTGTGGTCAGGCAGGAGTTTTATTTATTTTTCATTTTGTTGTAATCATAATTAGAAAATAAAAATAAAAACACAATTATCCCATGTCTTCCTTTAATACAGATCACAATACTCCTTTTAAAATTTTGAGAGTTCAGTGAAAAGAAAGATAAAACCATCAAAATTATAAAACAATGTTATATATGCTAAGATAGAGGGAAATAAGGTTATTATCTGAGTAGATATCTAACCTAGCTATGAAATCTGATGTAATCAATAATACTATGCACATTACAACTATAAATAATATTATTATACACATTATATCAAATTTTCATTTAGCTAATAAAAATTCTCTCAAGTTGATTTTTTTCCCTTATGTAATCTCACTCTCAACACAGTTTTACTTTTATGCACAAAGAGTGGATACTGTCTTTAATGTTCCATAAATGCATTGATTTAATTAACATAATCTTTGCAAATTTGTTTCCCTTTTAGGATGTGAAATGTTCTTATTTAGCAGTTACCAAATTAATGATATGCATTATAAGAGGGACCTAGGTCATCTGAATCAGAGTTCTCTACAGTGCAAGAATTTATGCATGTATTAGTCCAACCGTTCTGGAAAGGAAATGCGTATCAAAAGGAAGATGATACCCCTGTGGGGCATATCTCACCCAGTTGAATGGTAACATTGCCATCTATATTTTTGTTATATGGTTGGATAGATAGATTGAGATTCTTCAACCAGCAGCATGGCATCTGCATATATCTAAATTTGTCTGTTAAGACATCATAAAATGCTGCCTCTGTTTCCAACAGAGGCCAGTCATTTTGGAATTGCTATGTAAATTCTTGCCTTAAAGATAATCATTGCAAAAGAATGTAGTAACAAGTTTAAAGTGGTTACCATTTACTAAACATACACTATGTGATAGTTTCTTTGCCTACTTTCTCTCTAATCTTACAACAGTCTTAGAAGTTCTTCAAGTAATAAAACTAAGTCAGAAACAGCAAATAGCTTGCTTAATTAAAAGTTAGTCAATAGTAAAGCTGAAATTCAAATGTATGCATTCTGATCCTAAACCATTTTTTCATCCCACCATGCAGAGATCCCCAGGATTTTTTTTCCCCACTGAGTTAAGATTTAATAGTGTGTACTTGAGATTTATTTAAGGTTATTTTTTTTTAAAGATGTGATTGGAACTAATCTAGATATTTTCAAAAATAATAGCTGGAGACAGTATTGTTTTTTGCTGTCACTTATAAAATAATAAAATGTTTCTTAATGAATTCTTTGCCAAAAAAATATTTTCCTTTATGTTTTGTATCACACAGAAATTGGCATAAAACATAATCCATCCATTAGTTTAAATAAAGCTATTTTAAAGATGGAGTTGGTTAATTAAAATGTAGCAGTATTCAGAAAGCAAACAAGGGATGTTGAGACATCCAAAGCCAAGCAACAGAGGAAGACATTACCCGGTCCTTGAGGATCAAATTGTGAAGAGGAGGAAATAGAGCTGGAGCCATGGAAGATGGGCCACTTAGTAGGAAGTAAACCATGGAATAAGAGCTACTGCCAAAGAAATATCTCTCAAGCTGTAAGGGAGCTGGGAAGAAGTATTATATATATTTTTCCTTTGACTCTCTTTTCTTCTGCCACAGCCTCCCATTTGTGGACCCTAACTGTAATCCACTTGACCAGGGAACCCATATGAGGTAGTCTATAGGTCTCAGCCTCCTAAAGTACAGACAGAGGTGGGCAAAGATGGGTGAATAACAGAGGGGTGGCAGTGGGAGGAACCAAATAAAGAATAATTAATACAATCATTAACTTTAATGAAGAAGGCATGTCTAAAAGTATTTTCCTGTTTGAATTAATGAATAGGAAACTTACAGATACATTCTTTATTTAATGGTAATTATTAAATTTTCTCCGTTGTCCTATAATAAATATTCTTCTGCTCTTAATTACTTTGCTTTTTTCCTTATAATTAACACATTTTACATTGCATTGATTCTAGAAGATGTTGTAAATGCCACACGAAAATATACCGGGTGTAGCAGTTTGGTATTATTTATAAATTCCAAAAATAGATATTGGATTATTTTTGTAAATTGGTCTGTTCCTCTGGGTACATTTGATTGTATTGGATTCAGAAGTTTCACTCTTACATTATTAAATTATGGTTAAGGCTTTGGGCCATGTCAGTAGGATGTTGAGTCCTCGGCCCCTTGGTGGGCAGGGATTCACAGAGAAAATGACATGGCAGATGAGGAAGTTAAGAGTTTTTGATCCTGGAACCTGAGAAGTAAACACACAGAGAAGCAGAAATGTGAGGAAAGAGAGATGGCTCCATTACACAAGGCAGAGGCCCAGGGAAGAGAGACGAGCCGTTTGCCTGAGAGTTTACAGCTGGCCTTGTGGAGAGAGCAGAGCAGCTGAGCCCAGAGACAAATGAGCCGTGGAAGAGAGGAGACTTATCCCAGCCTACAGCTGATATTAGAAGAAGCTGGGAACACTGAGCCTTAAGGGGAAGAGGAAGCCTAAACCTTGCAGAAGTTGGCAGCCATCTTGCTCCAACACATGGCAACAGACTTTGATGAAGGAAGTAACTTAGGCTTTATGGCCTAGTAACTGTAAGCATCTACCCCAAATAAATAGCCTTTTATAAAAGCCAACAGCTTTCTGGTATTTTTCATCAGCACCCCTTTAGCTGACTAATACACCAGGTATAAATAAAAAGCAATAATAACATAAAATATATAAAACTAATAAATATAAGATATAAAACTAAAATCAGAACATCAAATACATTTCACAGATTATGAAAATACAAATATTATATTCAAAGCTTAAGAATAAATTAGAAAATTAATAAAAATAAATGTAGTCTTCATACTTGAAGTAGTCATCGTTGTCTTCCTTTTTCTATTTTACAAACTGAATATTTTTAATATATCTCATTGAAATAAAACCATTAGATGACAACACATTAACTTGAATATATTTGAAACCTCAGATAAAGGAAATCTGATAAAGAACCATCGACATCGACTGCACAGATGAAGGGACAACCACGCTCGTTTCTATTAATGAGGAAATGGAGACCCAGACAGCTTATATATCTTGCCAAAGTGTCAGATTTGATATTAGAAAACAGATTTCTTGATGGTTGTTTTGTTCCTTTGCCTTAAGCCCAAGAGATTACTGACATATAAAAAGCATTTGCTAACTTTGGCTCCACAGAGAGTATTACTCCATGGAAAGAACTGTGTACAAGGTCCCAAAGGGTTAAATAATATTTCAGATATGATTATTGTGTGTCTTCTACTGTGGCAGGTGCTTACAGTGCTTGTGGAAAAGAATGAAAAAGTAAAAGGTATGTAAAAGGCCTTCAAACCATAATAAAGTCTTTGGTTTTATCCTGAAGGTGAAGAATAGTCATTAATGGGATCCAAATAATGTAATCCAATGATCAATTTTGCATTTTAGAATGCTCAATTTGCCTGTTGTGTGAAAAATCCATTTGAGGGGCAAGATTGAATGAAGAAAGTTCAGCTAGGAGAAAATGAGTGCTAGCAGTATTGATAAGGGCATTTTAAAAAACCTCATATTCAAAAAATTAAGTGCACAGAATTACTTAAGTAATTAAGTGCATAGACTCAACATGGCATTGTTAATTAATTCAGGTAAAGTATAACTCCTATCTTCTGGATTATTCGACTTGGTAGATAATAGCTGTCACTCATTAAGATTAGCAGTGACTGGTTATAAAGAGGTATGAGAAGATAAAGAATTCTATTCTAGACTTGTTGAAGAAAGTGACTGGTAATTTTTATCAGATTCTCTAAGGATTCACTACTGCTTGAATGCTTTCTCAAGTCTTGCAAATAAATAAAATCACAATAATCTAGGAAAGATAGATATAGAGGAGGGCCTACATTATCTTATTGGAATAAAATATTTTCTCCATTTTGAATGTTACAAAACTCCTAAATTTATGAGCAATGACAAAGTTTATTCCCCTTCCTCTCACCCACTCCCAGGCAACCACTGATCTGCTCTCTGTCACTACAGATTAGTTTGCAGTTTCTTGAATTTTATATAAAAAGTACCATGCATCATATACTTTTTTTTTGTCTGGCTTCCTTTATTTAGCATAATTATTTTGAGATTTATCCATGTTATTGTATGCATAAATAGTTCATTCATTTGTATTGCTGACAAGTAGTCCATTCTATGGATATGCCATGATTTATTTATTCACTCACTCTTTGATGTGCATTTATGTACAAGACTATATATGGATATATGATTTCATTCTCCTTGAGTAAATACCTAGGGGTAGGATTGTTGTATCATATGGTAGCTGCATGTTAAACTTTTTAAGTGGCCACTTTTCTTTTCCCCCAAAGTCATTTTAAGATCATACATTCCTTCCAGTGGTGTATGAGAGTTCCATTTCTTCTACATTCTTGCCAACACCTGTTGTTGTCAACCTTTTTAATTTTGGCTATATTAATAGGTATATAGTGGCATCATATTGTAGTATTAATTTACAGTTCTCTAATTATTAATGATGTTGCACATCTTTGCATGTACTTATTTGACATTCATATATCATCACCAGTAAAGTATCTGTTGAAATATTTGTTTGCCTAGTTTGTTTGCTATCTTATTATTGACTTTTGGGAGTCCTTATATATTTCTGGTTATAAGAACTTAATAAGATATGTGATGTAACATGTTTTCCCCAAGACTGTGGCTGCTCTTTTCATTCTCTAACAGTGTCCTTTAAAGAGAAGAAGATTTTTGTATGATAAAGTCCAATTTAACTCTTTTTAAAATGGATCATGCTTTAGTGTTGTATCTAAGAAATCTTTGCCTAGTGCAAATTCACAAAGATTTTTTCTAATGTTTTCTCTGAAAAGTTTAAGAGTTTTAGGTTTCACATTTAGGTATAATCCATTTTGAATTAACCTCTGTAACAGTGCAGAGTTACACGTCAGAGCTTTTTTTTTTTTTTTTGGCATATAGATATCCAATTGATGAACACTATCTGTTGGAAAAACTCTTCTTTCTCTGCTGAATTGCTTTGCCCCTTTCTTGAAAATCAGTTGTCCATATTTGTGTGGACCTAATTCTGTACTATATTCTGTTCTATTGATGTATTTGTCTACCTGTATGCAATATAATACTTTCTTGATTAACTGTAGCTTTATAATACAACTTCATATCATGTAGTGTTGGTTCTCCAAATTTGCTCTTTTTTTTTTTTTTTTTTTTTAAGTTGTTTGGCTAGTTTAGGTCCTTCTAATTTCTACATGAGTTTTTGAGTGTTTGTCAAATTTTACCAAAAGACAAAAAACAAACAAACAAACAAACAAACAAAAAACCTGCCAGGATTTGGATTGCTTTGAATCTTAGATCAATTTGAAGAGAACTGAAATGCTAATACTATTGAGTCTTCTGATCCATGAACAGGATATATCTCTCCATTTATTTTGATTTACATCTTTAAATTATCTTTAATTTCTCTCAATAACATCTCATATCTTTCAGTGCACAGCTCTTGTCTACTTTTTCTCATGTTTATACCTAAATATTTATCATATACATATGATATTTTATACAGTATTAATATTTAAATTTCATATTCTGATTATTCATTGCTAGGGTACTAGAATAGAATAGAATTGGTTTTTGCGTATTGATCTTGTATCCTGAAAAACTGCTAAACTTACTTATTTAGAGTAGCTTTTTTATAGATTTCATGAGATTTTCTCTATAGATGATTATGTTGGGCGGATAAGCATAGTTTTACTTTTCTTAGCTCATCTGGATGCCTTTTAAAAAATCTTTCTTGCCATATTTCTATACCTAGAACTTTATATATGATGTTAAATAGAAGAGGTGAGAATGTACATTCCTGTCTTGTTTCTGATATTAGAGTATAAAGCATTCAGTTTTTCACCAGTAAGGATGATGTTGCCTCTAGGCTTTTCATACATGTTTTTCATCAGTTTTATCAGTTTATCTAGTCCTCTTTGATTGATAATTTTTATAGGAATGGATATTGATTTTTTCCAAATATTTTCCTGCAACTTTGTGGCCATCATATAATAGTTTTTAAAAAAAATTTTAATATGTTGAATTGCATGTGCTTATTATATTCAAATGTCAAATCTGCCTTGCATTTCTATGATAAAACTTACCTGGGCATGATGTATTTTGCTTTTACATATTGTTAGTTTCAATTTGATAAAATGTTGCCTATAATTTTTGTGCATATGTTTGTTAGGAACACTGGTATTATATAGTTTTCTTTTAATATCTTTGGTTTCTCATATCTGCGTCAGTTCTGGGTCTTTTTTAATGTGTAGACTTTTTCCCCTTAATTATAGATCTTTTTTCCCCCTGCTTCTTTGCTGGCCTGGTAATTTTCAAAATATAAATCTGTGAAAAGAAGTAGCAAACAAAGAAGCCTAAGTGCCAGGAGTATAGCTATCATGATGTCATGGGAATGATGTGATCAAGAAACTGTTGCATCTTCTAAGAGCAATATACCTGCTGACATATGAACTGAATGCTGATACTATTACCTGAGTAAAATCTCAAGTGTCCCCAGCTTATGTTGCTTACTTCCTTTTTTTAAAAAATATACTTAAAAAAAATTAAAGATACTTAGATTACATAAATGTTACATAAAAAATATAGGGGATTCCCATATGCCCCACTCCCTACCCCTCCCACACTTTCCCACATTAACAACATCCTTCATTAGTGTGGTACATTTGTTACAATTGATGAACACATATTGAAGCATTGCCACTAAGTGTGGATTATAGTTTACATTATAGTTTAATCTCTCTCCCATACAATTTTGACAGATATATAATGGCCTGTATCTGTCATTGCAGCGTCATTCAGGACAATTCCAATGTCCTGAAAATGTCATCACATTACACCTATTTTCCCTCCTCCCCCCTTCAGAACCTCTGGTGGCCACCGCCTCCGCATCAATGATAAAAGTTCTTCCACTGCTAGAATAACAATAAGTCTATAGTAGAATAACAGTAAGTCTACTCTAGTCCATCATTCATTCCCCACTCCTCAGGATTCTGGGATGGTGATGCCTACTCCGCTTCTAATTGAGAAGGGGCTTAGATCCCATGGGGGAGATGGATGGGACTATCTTGCTTGCAGTTGTAGACTCTATCTGTTCCTTGGGATGGTTGTTGTCCATCATCATTTCCTTGTTCATTGTCCTGGGTGAGTCCAATGAACCGGAGAGTAGGTGTTGCAACTCTGTTGAGATTCAGGGCCCAACTGGCACATGGACAACCCAAAGATTTAAGTTTCTTGGACATACACCTATCAACTGTAGTACTAACTATAGGTTCAAATAGAAGGGGCAGAAGAGCCATGTGTAGGGAAACCACAACTGAATCCAACTCTGTCCCACTGGGGAGCATAAATCCCAAGGTAAGGCTCACTGGCAAGGTGAGCACTGCTGAGCTGTTAGCACTGCCTATAGTGTCTGGATGTCTCCAGAGCCCTCAGGAGCCCCGCTTACTTTCTTCATGTCCATAGTTCAAGACAGGAGCTTCTATTTGACCAAGCTTAGATTATGTCTGCATTGGAGGAATGTTCAGATACTGAGCAGTGTAAAATTGCAAATGTCTTTTCAAATCCTCTGCTTTTACTATCCTGAAGATATATTAATATTTTGCTTCTTTATTTATATGTTTACTAAGGTGTAAAATAGTGGAAAAAAACTCAGAACAATAATCTGCTAATTAGGTTCCAAAATAATTGAGAGAGTTTGAAATTTAAAATTCTCAAATTATTTCAGATCACAATCTGAACAGTGGACTTAAGTTATCAAAAAAAAAAAACAACCCACAAATAAACAAACAAACCTATGTTGCTACCTTTAGGATGGTATATTTGAAAATTCAACAGATAAAACACAAAGAACAAATAACTTCTATGTGTGACAAATAGTCTTTCTGGAAGACTGAGACTGAACATTATTTTAATTGTCAAAAATCGAAGGCTGCACATATAACTTTTTTAAATGATATCACAAAAGAAAAACAAATTTGAATAGAAACGAGACACAGTATAATAGTGAATCAGCATATAGAGAAAGGCCATTACTTTATAGCATTTAAATGATCCATACAATACTTAACTGGGGACAATTGCATTCTGAAAATTCAGCCTAAATATTATAAAAGATATGATAAAGAAAAGTGTCATCTCTTACTCAATTTAGGAAAGGAGTAAGGAAAAGAACCAAAAGGATGGTGATGGCAGAAACGATAGCATTTTCATTCATTCTATTCCTTAGTCTGTTTTAACCCCCTAAAGAAACATAGTAATGAACACACAGAAAAAAAGGATGAAAACGTCTTGTATAAATTTTACAATTAAACAGCTTTCAGAATTCAGGAAGAATTTCCTCTGGCTAGGAGATGTACAGAGCTAAAAACAAAAAACAAAAAACAAAAAAACAACAAACAGGCTGATGCTAGCTAGCATGTTGTCTGCTGCTTGTGTGAGAGTAAACCTGCTTTCCCTGATAATCCCTCCTCCCTTTCCAATTATCTATATCTTGTTAAAAGATACAGCGTGAAGCCTCCAAAACACTGAGGTGCTGGCCTTGTAAAATGGGGAACTCTTTATAATACTGTCATCACACTTGTTCTTTATTTATACATATAATAGAGATTAATTACATGTTTATTGAGATTCTCCTGTGTGCTAGACCATGTGTTCATCACTAGTAATGGTGAACAAAGCATAGTCTCTGATTTCATAGACCCTATAGTCTAATTGGGGATGTAGAAAAGTAAACAAGTAATTATAATATTATTTTGCATATTATATCACTAAATTAGTAAAGGTTCTAGGAGTATTCATGCAAGAAATATCTCACCCACTCTTTGGGAGGCTTTGAAAAGGCTTCTCAGAAAAACCGATGTCTAAGGCTGGACCTAGGACGGTTTTAAGCAGAGAGATATTATCAGATGTGCACTTTAGAAAGATCATTAGTGGTTCATCAACCATTTTTTGCATCATTGGCACCTCTGTTTATAGTCATCTTAGAAGTTTTATTCCCAATATTGCAACTTGACTAGCAACAGAAAATAAAAGTAAAGGCAGTAATTCTGAGCCTGCAGGTATGTGAGGTCAATACTGGGAAGAATTCTCATTCCAACTGTTAAGATAATAACATTGCCATCAAGTGTTTCAGTTAAGATTATGTTTAGTGGCATAGCTAAGATGACCATATGCTCTGGTTTGTCCAGGACAGCTGGTTGCACTCAGAAACATCCTTTAAACCCAAAATAAATGTTTACCTTATAAAACCCCTAAATAACTATAGATTTAGCTAAATATAATTGTTCCATTATAAATCAAGTCAGAAAACAGTAAACAAATCAAATAATTTAACCCAAGGGAATTTAATATAAAACATTTAACTAAATATCACAGATATAGCAACTGCAGGTAGCAAGTCCCCTCCTTAGCATTGGGTGATCAAAATGAAGAGCTTGGAATTACAATTCCATATTTCGGAGGCTGGGCTCCATGAAGCTAAAATTTAGATTTTTGGGGAAGGGGCACTGACTAGTCAGTGCTAGTGTCTCAGAGGGTCTGTGATAGTGCTGATTCAGCTAGTGTTGGGGAAAATGCTAATTAGGTTCCATTAGTGCTTCTACTGGAATAGGTATAAAAAAGCTGGGCTGGGGTGAAGCTAACAAGAACAGGAAGCAAGCAGGAAGCTCAGAGAAAGCAAACCCAAAGAATCTAGTCCCTTCTTCCTCATGTAGCTCAGCAATATCCCTCTATCGCCCTCTTTTGGCAGAGTCTGACTGGCAAAGCAGAAATGTGGTTTCAGTCCAGCGCCCAAACTGCATAATCATTTACTGTTAATTTACTGGCACACTGGAGAATTCTAAAATAGAAATATGGGAATAATGTCATCTGTGATATTAAAACTAGGGTCTCTGTAGGTGAGTATATCAGAGAACCAGGACAAGTAACCATATTTTTTATTCAAATTCTGTCACAGTGCATATTTTATGGGTAATATCAATTCAAATATTGGATTAAATGTATGGTCCAAGTAAATATTTTCTATATGAGGCTTTGAAGAACTTTCTTTCACTAATTTACATAAACTGGTTTTCCAAATGTGAAATAATTTGGCTCAAATGTAGTAGATATATCTATATAACCATTTTGTCTTTGCAAGTTTAAATCTTGATTTTCCATGTTTTTATTGGAGATATAAATACATATATTCATAGATATGACTAGAAAAGCAAATTATTAAAACGACTTGAATTTTCACCTTATTTGCAAGCATGGCCATGTTTCTTACTTTGCATGTCCTTCAGGCCTCATCAGAGCACAAAGTTCCAAGAGACTTCAAAAGGATTTCTGTACTCAGATCAGCTCCATGAGGCTTGGAGGAAGATGAGAAATGAGCCTACAGCAGAGGTGTAATGAAAGGTAAAAATCATAGCATCACCAGAGCTCTTGGGTTAAGAAGCAGGCTACATTACTTCACCTGGATAAATGAATCTCATGGGTTCATGAAGGAAGGTATGATAAGCAGTTAAGGCAGAAAACAAATCTGAGTTCATTCACTGGATTCAGGAAAATTTTCTCTCACCAAGTAACAAAAGTAACCTTTCATATTTTTATAGAAATACGCCAGCTTTCTTTTTTGGAGAAGAAAATTACAAATACGTATGAACGATCAAATTAGAGCATCTAGCAGTAGACATGCTGTATATGCAAGTTGGATTAAACAAGCCCCTTTTAAGCTCAGTATTATTTTTAATCTTTATATTTACAATAAGTTGAGATCTAGGGAGAGTGAGGAATTAAAGGTGTACCCAGAAACATACAAATGAAGGTTCATGTTTTCATTTACACTAGCTTCTCTGCTCAATGAAAGATCAGCATTGGGAAGGGAAATGAAGAATAAGTACAAACTGAAGATTGGGTTCAGAAACTGTCTTCTACCACAAATTGTGGCTAAAACTTAACACAGTGTGTGTATATATGTAAAAATGTTAAAAAGAGCACAAAATCACAAAGTGAAATTGTTTAAGTTTTTCATAGACTGTATGTACACTTGGTAAAAGAAAGTTATGAAAGTTTGTATTTTCCCCCAACCCACCCTACTATTATTTTTTTAATATATTTTTTTATTAGAGAACTTGTGAACTTATAAAACACATGTGTAGAATTCCCATACAACACCCCTTCAACACACCACACTTTGGTGGAACGTTTGTTACAGATTATGAGATAATATCGTCAGACTATTACCACCAATCACTGTCCATAGCATACCTTTGGCTCACTTTTTCCATACTCCCGCATTATCAACGCAGTACATCTTTGGCATAGATGCATGAATATTATAGTATTGCTGTTAACCACAGCCTATAGGTCACACCAGTTGAAAGCTTGTATCTTTAAGAACATGATTCTTTGAATATTTTATTTGATATTAACCAATCTGAAATTTATTTTCTGTAATGGAGATTTTTATTCTTTGGCAACTCAATATTTGAGCTTGTGATCTTTAAACCTTCCCTTTGTTTTCTTGAGGATTCACTCTACCTTAGATTCCTATGGCTGCTGTAACAAAGTACTACAAACTGCATGGCTTAAAACAGCAGATATATATATTCTCAGAGTTCTGGAGGCTAGAATATGTAGGGGAGAATTCTTCCTTGCTCCTTCTTAGCTTCTCATAGTTTGCCTGCAATCCTTGTCCTTTAATCTGCATTCTCCTATGTGTCTCCCTGTCTGTGTTCACTTCTCTCCTTATAACACCAGTCATATTAGGTTAGGGTGGGCCCTAATCCAGTTTGGCCTCATCTTAACTAGTGACATCTTCAATGAACCTATTTCCAAATAAGGTCATACCCACAGGATTCGGGGTTAGGACTTAAACGTGTCTTTTTGGAGGGACACAATTCAAACCATAAGACCTCCTTTCACAAATATCACTTTGAGGGGTTCTTAGAGCTCATATTGATATTATCTTACAGTTCATTGATAATGGCATGGGATTGGGAATCATCAGAGTCTTTTGGAAAGCTACTATATGCAGGAATGCATTTTCCTTGCTCCTGATTCTTAGCTGAATAACAAAGGATACCTGTTGAACTTGAACACTTAAACCCCATATATCATTCTGCATGGTCATCATCTACCAAAATTCCTACTGGAATGTGCCTTAGAGTATTGACTATAAGGACTGAAACAGAGAGATATTAAGTTCAACAAAATGCATCAAAATCTTCTGTCATGTCTAAAATGTTTGTTTATAAATTAAAAGTACATGGACATATTGTTGAAAAACTTTCCAGTGTCCAATCAATCTGTTTACCATCAAAATATTTCTCCATAATGTTCTAGTAATCACTCTGTCTAGTTTGTATATCCTATACCCTCCCTGTTATCAGGCTCCACTTTTACTAAAGATTTAGGTTATTACTAATAGCCAAGGATGCAATTATGGGGTTAGAAGAAGATACTCCTTATAATTGGCAGTAGGTGTCCTCCTCCACAATGTTATTTTTTTATTTGTGAGAAGTGACTTCTTTGTACCATTTGAAAATCACAGTGTTGTATATCTCTGAGAATTTGCCAGATGCCCTGGTGAGTGAACTGGATCCCCATTGGAACCTCAGCTGCCACCATGTTCTTTAAACTTTACTTCTTAAAATACCCTTCTCTCCAGTTTCATATGCAATCTTTTGGGATGAGCATCTGCTTTTCACTTCTTGGTATTTTTCTCCAAAATCCACATCTACAGTTCTCATCTCTCTTATCTATGCTCCAATATTTCTGCTTGAATAAATGGAACTTCGAAAGAAGAGGGTTAAAGCCCACCCCAAGGGTGACATGTCTGGGTAGAAAAAGGAGTTCTTTTAATTAGAGAAGGCTAAGATTGTTTTCCTACTCTAGTTTCTGTGGATTTGTTTTTCATATACTAGTAAAAATAAACAGATAGATGAATGAATGGAGAAATGAAGAATGGAAAAAAAAAAGAAAAGAGAGAACAAAATAAAGAAAAAGAAAGAAAAAGATGGAAAGAAAGAAAGAATGAAGGGAGGGAGGGAGGCAGTGGGGAGGGAGGGAGGGAGTGATTTTAACTGGACGTCACAAGGAGAAGAAAAGTCTTCAGTGTTCAGCAACCTCAACAGCAATCCATCTCAGGGCCATCCATCCCCCTTGGCACCAGTTTTCAGACATCATTTGTTTATAGTCTTGGCAAAAATACTATTAGTACTTTCAGAACATATCTGCAAAAACAGCTCCTTTGGCAGACACTGGTAGGAATATCAATGATTAGCTTTAGAGGGCTAGGTACAGTTTTAAAAAAAACCTGGAAGTAACTGACTAAATTGGCAGATCTTGTATCACTGATACTTAAGAGGACTAAATTTTGAAGCAGAGAAACTCACAAAACTGGGACTAAATTGATAGACATTATGGGAGTGCCTCTAAAATGTGCAGGAAACGAGTGAAAACAATACTGTAGGGTAACATTTATTGTGGCTCCATATTTACCTTTATTGGGTATGTCCTGTGAGATGCAAGCCAAATAAAGATCTTATGCTCATAGTGTGTGGTTATTCATTTTCTTGCTGTGATGGTAAATGGATGCTCAGCAGGATTTCATTTATCTGGGAAGATGCAAACAAGTGCCTCAAGTTGCTAATTTATTCATCGAAATTCCTCCACAGTAGGTGATCTTTGCTTCATGCTGCAATAGTTAATATTGGCCATTTCCTCAGTCTTAATTGAAAATAGCTTTCTTTAATAATAGCTATTCCTTCTTAATTTCCCCAAATCTATATAGCAATATCATTCTTTCAGTATTCCAAGGTAAAAATTTTAGAGTCATCTTTGACTGCATATTGTTATTCTACAGCTCACATGTCTAAAGAAACTTAATATATTAAAAAAGCTTAATATAATGCCAACTATAACTAACATACAAATTTCCTAAGTCTCACAATCAGAACATTAATTAAGGGACTGATTATTTTCATGCCTGGATCATATAATAGCTTCTTAACAGTCTCCTAACCTCCATTATTTTTTCTTCTTTAATTCTTTTTACATATTACTGCTTTCTTAATATTCCCCCAAACTAATTTTATCCTGACATATAACAAGAAAAAAAAAATTCAATTTTCTACTAAAAAGCTTACACTATCTCTGTTTTTTTTGTCATATTACATTCAAATTACTGCCAGATTAATGTGGTTTTAAAATAATCTGATCCTAAAATATTTTCCTCAATATTAGTCTCTTACTTGGTCAGGGAATCTTTTAGTGATTTAGTTAACATATGCTGCTAATTCAGTAAATCTACATTAACAATGAGAATGTAAATGTCACAAGGCAAAGAAAATGTCTAATCCTTCTACATCTTTTACGGGACCTATCATAGCACTAAACAAAACATGGTCTTATAATAATCACATAAATTTATAAATTAACTTTGGGAAAAAGTCAACCATTTTTAAATGTTTCTGCAATCTATTTATTTATTTCAGACCAATTAAAATTACACGAAGTCAAGGGAAAACATTCAAGTGCAAAGAACTTGTATGGCTCAAGAATTAAGTCTTCAATATTTCTTTGTCAATTCTTTGTACAGCTGTTTCAATAGTTCTTTGTCCATAAATGAGAAAATTAACCTTGAGTTTTCTGAAAGGCAGAACTGTTTTAAATCAAAAATTGTTTACAGACTTCCTTTCAAAGCTCTCTCTACTGTCATTTAATAGGAAAATTGCTTTGTATATTTTACAATAGTTGAGGAAATCCCCATGCATAACTTATAACCCCTTTGAAAATTGCCTGCTGCATTGTCATTGCATATGTCAAAATCCCTTGTAAAATTGTATCCATTTAGAATTTAATGGAACTCAAATGGTATTAGTGCTGTTTTGGATTATTTCTAACAAATTTTCTTCAATTTACTTTTCAAGATACATTTTTCATATGAAAAGCAACTGCTGCTCACCTAAGAACTATTTTCTTTCAATGTCACAATGCTCTCACTACTGTTGAGGTTTGCCCACAGAAGAGGAATTCGTTAATTCATACAAAAGATCTTATGCCATGTTAAATTTATTGTTTTTAACCCGTTGAGTTGTATTTGTTTTTCTTTTCCAGAATGCACTCAAGTAAATGCTGTTCTGTTGACACCTGAGTTAATTATTTTCACCCAGCAAATCCTCATTTCTTAAATGCCCCAACTGTCTCAATGGCACATTTTCCCCCTTTTCCTTCAGATAATTGTTAGATAATTGTCTTCTCTGAAATCTTAAAACCAAATTAGAATTTTACATATATGTACCATGTATACATGAGAAAATTAGTTGATGTCTGTTTACTAAACAGTCAAAACAATCCATTTCCTTCAGTAGATGTCTGGAAACCTGGGATCTACTTCAACTCCACCAAGTGACCAGAAATGAGTAATTTAACCTCTTTAGTCCTTGATTACTCATTTGTACAATTAGGGTATTGAGGTGTCTCTCAAAGGTCCTTTACTACTGAAACTAGTGATAATATATTCAATGGTTTTATTATTTAGCAAACTGATGCAGACATAGATAGTTTTGCTATACTCTAACAAGAGGAGAATAGATGAATAGATTATATATATATTTATATATGTACACATATATATGGTAATTGTAGATACTTCTGTTTTTGGTATAAATTTGGATTTCCTGATGCATCAAATAACTTGTTCTATAATGGGCAGTATACCAAAATAAGAAAGACATCAAAATTTCATGTTTGAGTTTAGTTTTTCATTTATAGTTGTAACATGCAACCAAAATATCCAGTAGATTAAGTGCATTAGCCCAGGTCTTCAAGAAGCCAAAACCAAGATGAGATTAAACCTGCAAAATTTTTATTAAGGGAAATGTCTGCATGAAAAAAAAAAAAAAAAAAAAAAAAAAAAAAAAAAAAAAAAAACATAGAAAAAAGATAGGGAGCCATGAGAATCTGGAGAACTGTCTTGATTCAAGTCTAACCCCAAGTGAACGAAGAGATAGGTGGAAGTGTCCTGGATTGCAATGTACTCTAAGAAAGGTTCTGCAAAGCCATCATCAACTCCTAGAGCCAAAGACAACTGAAAAAGGAGTTCCCTTTCTTCCAGGAGTATGTCTATCTCAGGAAACCTCACCCAGACATTGGCGAGGAGTCCATGGAAATGGTATCTTTGGAGGAATGCAGCAGTGGATTTCACAGTGCAGCAGCTGCGGCCCTTGATCAATTACACTCAGGGTGGTGGGAGGTCTATGAGGTACATCCTCATGGCTGAGCAACTATGGATAAGCAAATTGGAATACCAACTAACAATACTGCCATGAATTTGCATGAATGGTTTGTCTCAGATAATCACTTGCCACCTTGCATATAAATTTCATGTTTCGAAATTGAAAGAATTATAACTTTTCATCATAGTACATTGAGGCCTAGTTATGACAATTATCATATAAGTATGGATGATTATAAGTATCATTTCTCCTCACAAGCATTTGAATTTTCCTGAATTTCACCTCTTTTTTACCAGTGTGGAAGAGGAGATCCATTTCATCCTCTGAAAATGGAATGAATTTAGAAATAAAGAAGGAAACTATGTTCTTTTGGAAAGAACCCCTGGGCTAAGATGCCAGCCTCATTTTTCTTCATTGTTCAGTGTTAATTTGGTTCAGCTTTGTTTGCTGCCAGTGCAGTGTCATTTAAAATCCAGAAAACAAGAAAAGAAATTGCATCTTAGGAATTCAACATATTTAGCCCTTGGGGTACTCTAGACTCCTGAAGGTTTCATAATTTATTTATTTTTTCTATTTATGATATAATCATTGGAAAAAATAATATTTTTTATTTAGAGTATATTATGTGTCTCCATAAAATCTTCCACAGGATGTTAAATGTTATATTTCTCTAACCAGGTCATTTGGCTCAGAAAGTCACAGCCTTCTCATATGGAATTTTGAAAAATATGGAAAATCTATCCAACAAATACATGTGTAAACAGAAGATTCTATTTTTATAGCTTTCTATTGAAATTAAAGTGTATAAACATAATTATTTTGGCATGGATTCTACACTAGACTTTTATGGAGTGCATATAAAAAAGACACTATTATTAAAATTATTTTCTGCACATAACTGCTTGGCATATAAAAATAAAAATTTATTATAGTGATATTTCCCCTAATGATTTTATTGGTTTACTGCCATACAAGAATAGTTTATTTTAGGTACTATTTCTGGCACATGAAATTTTCTTCACAGTTATATTTGTTTAAAAAAAAGTTTCTGGAATAATAAACCTTTTTGAGGAAATAATATTATTAAAGTTCATTTTTAAAGAGGCAAGACTAGGAGAATAGGAAAATTTGGCAACTTGAGCACTTACTTCCCTGCCATCCTTATCCTAATTACTACCCAACTATTTTATCTCTCCCATGCCACACAGCTGCTGAAGCCTAAAGGCTGGTAGCACATTATTTTCATTTGCAGGAATGACATGACAAATACCACACAATGGGTTGGCTCAAGCAATATGAATTTATCGTGTCTTGGTTTCGGAAGCTTGAAGTCCAACATCAAGTTGTTGGCAGGGCTCTCTCTCTCCCCGCCCCCGCCCCCCCCCCCCCACTGGCTTCTACTTGTGATGTTTAGTTTCTTCCTCTGGCTTTCTCTGACTTTTGCCTTCTCTTTATAAGGCCTCCAGTTATACACAATAGGCCACATCTAAATAAGATCTTGGAAGATCCTATTCACAAATGAGTCCACTTCTTAACGATAATATATCTTCAAGGGGTCAAGTTTACAAATTCACATCCACTGGAACTCAGATTAAAATTAAGAATCAGTATTTTTTTAAGGGTATATAATTTAATCTGACACACATGGCCTCAGGCATCCCTGAAATTCTGGAGATAATTTCCTGCTTTCAGCTGGATATCAGCCTTGGGCCAAGTGGAGGGAAGTTTAGTGTAAGAATCTAAAGGAACTAGATGGATTTCAAAAAGAACTTGACCTAAAAAGATTCATGAATTCCAACCCCCACAGGGGGACAGAGTGTATCATCTCTCCTGAGAACTTAATGGAAGACCAGTTGGTACCAGAGGAACTGCAAAGGCAACCTCAAAATGCTGTGCTCTCTCTGCTCTTGAAAGTAAGAATGGCATGGAACTGAAAACTTGACTGCTGCCTCTTCTTAGACCTGCAATAGAGCATTTCTCACCATTTTTCAAATTATTGCCAACTCACTCCAATATATGCATTGAGCCTTACTGCAGACAAGAGAAAATTTTGTGTTCCTAAGTTTCCTTGACAGCAAGAAGAAAAGAAGAACAAACAAAAGAACACATCTCTAATGAAACAAGACTGTGAATAAGAGGACATTTTAAACAAAAAACATTGGCAATAATATGATAATTTAAGGAGAATTAAGCATATATCAAAAAGAATATCTGGAAATATTACCCAAAAATATATAACTGTCATATTAACTGCTCCTTTAGTAATCTGAGCAATTTAGTAGAAGAAATAACTCAAAAGAGGCAAAAATATAAAAGAGAATTAAAAACATGAATGATAAGAATACATACAATTAGGCAGTTCCAGTAGCCCTTATTTTCAAATAGTAAAAATTCCAGGAGGAGAAAAAGGGAGAGATGAAAAGGCAAAGGCAAAAATTACATTTTTTCATTCCTGAAATGAAGAAAGACTTCAACCTGCAGAGGATCCAGAACTGGAAGTCCTAGAAAGAACTAAGGAAAATAAACAAACACCTAGCTATGTACTGGTAAAATTTCTGCTTAAAGATTACACCACTCTTCTATCCTAGAGCAGAGCTGACTAACTATTCTCTAAAGAGTCATACAACACATCTCATAGTGTAACGATCCCGCTAAAAAGCAGCTATCCCACCTTCATCCTGTGAGTTGCCAGAGTCCTTGAATAACTTTGGACAACAGAATGTGAGCTGATGTGGTTTTGTCACTTCCAAGCTAAGGATATAAATAACAGGATATTTTCTATTTTCCTCTCCTCCATCCATGGATTAAATGCAGAGGACTTCCGGTCCATAGGAAATTTAGATCCATAAGATTTCCATCTTATTCTCTGAATTATATTATAGAGAAAAGCAATGTACCAATCAGAAATACCCATAATGAACTGACAAATGAGTGACAAATTAATTTGCTTTGTATAAGCCACTGAAATTTCAGAGTTGTTACAACATTTATTGTTATCTTAAATAATATTTGCCTCCTTATGGAATATGCTTCAAAGCAGACTTTAACCAAACAACAAATTCATTAGATCATTTGATGTGAATCTGCAGACCATGATAGAAAGAACTGACATCCTGACAATTTTAAGTCTTTCAATCCATGAACACAAAATGACTCTCCATTTGTTTAGATATTTTTTTAATTTCTTTCCTCAAAGTTTTTAAGTTTTCCACATAAATTCCCATATAAATTCTATTAGATGTATACTTATGCATTTCATTTTCTGTGTTGTTTACATAATTGGTATTATATATTTAATTCCAAATTCTACTTGTCCGTTGTCGATATATGGGAATGCAATTGACTTTTGTGTATTAACCTTTTTCTGGTGACCTTCCTATTCTTGCTTAAGAATTTCAGGAGTTTTGTTGTTGATTCTTTGGGATTTTCTACAAATCATGTCATCTGCAAATAAAGACAGTTTTATTTCTTCCTGTCCAATTCGTATACATTTTGTTTCTTTTTCTTGTCTTAATCACTATCTAGTACTTCAAGTATGATGTTGAATAGAAATGGTAAGAAAGTACGTTCTTGCTTTGTTCCTAACCTCTGAGGAGAAAAATCCAGTTACTCACCATAAAATATGATATGATGTTTGCTTTAAGTTTTCATAAAGTTCTTTATCAAGTTGAGGATATTCATTGCTATTCCTAGTTTACTGAACACTTTTTGTCTTTTCTGCATCAACTAATACAATCCCATGATTTTTCTTCTATAGCCTGTTGATACAGCGATACTTGATCATGATGTATCAATTTATCCATTGTTGGATTTGATTTGCTAATATTTTGTTCACAATTTTCATATCTGTTCATGAAATACATTGGTCTGTAGCTTTCCTTTGTTGTGGTGTCTCCATCTCGTTTGCTTTTTTTTTTTTTTTCTTCTGCAGGCAGGCAGGAAGTTTATTGGGAAGCTCTCCCAATGGAAGGGGTCTGAAGAGAGACTTCAGCCCACTCATGGAAGGTGGTGGATATGAATTTATACTGTACATCAATAGGGGGGGAAGCCTAGTACAGCCTGAGCCCACATGGCCAGGGGGGACTGGGTTAGGAGGTCTTCGAATGTGGGAGGGGTTGGGGAGGGAGTGATGGCCCTTATCTGCTCCATTTTGTTTATTCTTGGGAGGGGACGAGCTGCCCCTAGGCTATGGCTTGCTCAATCAGTTAGGTGGGTTATGGCTGGAGGCTGCCTTTCGTTTTGCTTTTATTAGTTTACACTGGCTTTGTAGAATGAGATAGAAAGTGCCTTCCTGGTTCTATTTTCTGGAACACATTATGGAAAATTGATATCTTTTCTTCCTTGAGTTAGAATTCATCAGTGAAAACAACACTGCCTAGTGCTTTCTTTTGGGGAAGGTATTAATAATTTTTCAATTTTGTTAAAAAATTTAGGCCTATTTAATTTATCTATCTTGAGGTTAATTCCATTGTGGTCTTAGAACATACCTTGAATGATTTCTCTTCTTTTAAAAATTTTTAGGGTCATTTTTATGGCCCAGAATGTGGCTTATTTTGGTGTATGTTCCATGTGAGCTTGGAAAAATGTGTGTTCTACTGTTGCTGGACGAGTACTCTATAAATGTCAGTTAGATTGAGTGAACTGATATTGCTGGTTGGATCAACTACTACTTACTGATTTTCTGCCTGCTTGATCTTTTAATTACTGAAAAAGGAGCATTGAAGTCTCTAATTATAATAGTGGATTTGTCTATTTCTTCTTTCATTTCCATCAGCTTTTGCATTATGTATTTTGATGCTCTATTGTTAGTTGCAAACACAGTCAAGCTTTTTATGCCATCCTGGAGAACTGACCACTTTATCATTATATCATGTAAAAATTTCCCTGATAATTTTCCTTCTTCTGAAATCTGTTTTGTCTTAAATTAACATAGATACTCTAGATTTCTTTTGATTAGATTATCATGGTATACCTTTCTCCATAATTTCTTTTAACCCATCTAGGTCGTTGCATTTACAAAGTGTTTTTGCAGACAGTATATAGTTGGGTACCACTGGGTCTATCCATCCTAACAATCTCTGTTTTTTATTGAATATTTAAAGAATTCACATGCAAAATGATTATTGATATAGTTGGATTAATATCTACGATATTTGTGTTTATTTTATTAATAATTCTTGCTCTTCATGTCTTTTTTATCCCATTTTTTCTGTCTCTGACTTTAATTGTCTCTGTTTTTTATTTCCTGCCTTTGCATATCAATTATAATTTTTAAAAAAATTAGTGGTACTCTTGGAGTTTGCAACATACATTTTTAAAAGACTCTAAATCCCTCTTCAAATAACACTATAGCACTTATATTTCAGGTACAGTATAACAGAGTATTGCCAATTCCTCCCTCCAGTTCCTTAAGATACTGCAATCATTCATTCATATATATGTTATTATCACCTAATACATTGTTACTATTTTTATGTTAAACAGCTATCTTTTGATCAATTAAGAATATGAACTGTATAGATTTAAATTTGCCTTTGTTTATTCCTTCTTCTGCAATATTCCTCTCTTTATGTAGGGTCTTATTTCTGACCCATATCATTGTCTTTTTCTCTAAAGAACTTTTTATTTTTGTTCTTTTTTAGAGAAGTTGTGAGTTATAGAAAAATCATGCATACAATACAGGATTCCCATATACCACCCTATTACCACCTTGTGTTGGTGTGGAACATTTGTTACAATTGATGATAGCACATTTTTATAATTAACTGTAGCCCATGGTTTAACTTAGGGTTCACTGTGTAGTGCAGTGCAGTTTCATGGATTTTAAAAAAAATTATAATATATTATCATATATACACTTGCAACCATCCCCCATCCCCCAGCCTCTTGGAAGACAGCAGTGGGGACTGCAGCTTGAGCTCCTGGCACAGCTTGCTGGTGGCAAGGTGACTCATAGAGACCTAGTTCTCCAAACTGTGGGGATTTGTGGTTTGATAACTGATCACTGCTTTGATCAGCTAATTCAGATCACTGGGGACCAACTCTCAGGAGAACCACTTTCTAAGCTCCCTCAGGACAAAGCTGGCAGAGGAATCTTAAAGACTAAGATCAGTCCTCAAAAAAGAAAAGAATTAAAGGGTTACATTAACAAAGCAAGTGTAGAATCAAGAAAACACAGCTTTAAAACCCACAGAATAAACTCCTGATGCCCTTTTTGAACCCTCCTGTACAACTTCCACAAATGAGGTAGAGCCCGTTGTGCTACTATTGTGGGCTCCTGGCCCTGTTCCAGGAGGAGGAGAGTGGTCTCTGTGTGCATCCTGTGATGCATGTATATCAATAACAATCTATCTGGTGGAAGTCTGAAGGACTGAGCCAGGGAACTTGTCTCAGGCTGGCTCTCCAGAGTTCACCCTGAGGGCAGAGAAGCAGCTTCCAGATAGGGAAGACAGTGTGAGAAACAATTAAGTTGAAGCAGTCTGGTCAAATGACAACCTGCATTGTCACACAAGAGAGCACTCAGGAAGGAGTTAAAGTCTATTTCAAGGAGAGTAGAAGGGGCATTCACTGAAACGCCTCTAAACTGTAAACTGGGAAATTCCTAAGGCCTCTAGCAAGTACAAGCACAGGAAAAGGAGCAGGCTCATGGATCTACTCAGCCTCAGTTAAGACCAAAAGGACCCTGCACTTCCTATTTGTCATGGTCTGGTCTTGATAGGAGGCGTAAGTTCTGACAGAGAACTCCAGCCAATGTGCAGAGAGAGTGCAAGGTCTTTTTGCTATGGTTTGTTTATTTTGATTAGATCCTGGCATTCAAGAAAATGTCTGTCATATCATTAGATGAATATAAACTTAAGGAACAATCAGCACAGGAATTAACTCTGAGTTAACACTTTAAAATATTACAATGTACAGTATGCAATAAAAGATTATAAGACAAACAAAGAAATAATAAATGATGACTCATCCAAAGGAACAAAATAAAAATCTAGAAACCATCAGTGAAGAGGAACAGATTTTGGATTTACCAGACAAAGATTTAAAATAATGATACTCAATGTGTTCAAAGGGAAAAAGGAAGCTGTGGAGAAAAAAACAAAGGGGATGAGGAAAATAATGAATGAACAATATGGGAATCTCTTTGAGATTTCTAATAGACATAGATATAGTTTGTAAGAAATTCAAAATTGTAGGGGGACAGAAGGGTATAAGAACAGTATATGTGTATATTATTGAAACTAACTTGGTATGAGATCAAATATGATTGCTGTAGATTTAAGATATTAAATTTTAACTCCATGGCAAACACAAAGATAATATATGAAAACTATATTCACAAAGAAATGAGATGGGACATAAAATGGTACAATATAAAAAATCAAATAAATATAAAAGTAAGCATTAGAGGAAGAATTGAAGGTCAAAAGTTAAAAGATTTACAAGGACAAAACAACAAATTGACAGAGGTTACTATAAATATAAATGGATTAAACTCTCCAGTCAAAAGGAAGAGATTAGCAATAAATAAAATTGCCTGACCTAATTGTATCCTGTTTACAGGAGACTCACTTTAAATTCAAAGATATAAATAGGTTGAAAATGAAAGGGTAGAAAAAAACATACTGTACAAGTAGTAACAGAATTTATCAAAACTTATGGGATTCAGAAAAGGCAGTAATGAAAGGGAAATTTATATCACTAAGTGTTTACACTAAAAAAGAAGAAAAATGTTATGTCAGAGACCTAACCTCAGAATTTGAGCTCTAGTAACAGAAGAGCAAACTAAACTCAAAGAGAGCAGAAGGAAGAAAATAGCAGAAATAATAGCAGACATAAGTGAAATAGAGAATAAAAAATCAATAGAGAGAATCACTGAAACTAAAAGTTCTTTGAAAAGATCAATAAAATTGACAAACCTTCAGCTAGATTCACAAAGAAACAAAAGAAAGACCACAAATAACTAAAATCAGAATGAAAAGAAGGACATTACTACTGACCCCCCAAAAACAAAAAGATTATGAGGATACCATGAACAACCATATGCCAACAAATCCAATAACCTTGATGAAATGGAGAAATTTCTAGAAATACACAAACTTCCTAAACTGACTCAAGGGGAAATAGAACATCTCAAGAAATCAGCAACTAGTAAAGAGATTAATCAGTAATCAAAACTCTCCCAACAAAGAAAAACAAGAAGAATTAACAACAATCCTGCTTAAACTCTTCAGAGGAAGGAAATATCCTAATTCATTCTATGAGGCCAACATCCCCTTATACCAAAGCCAGATTAGATACTACAAGGAAAAGAAATTACAGACCAATATCCCTTGTGAATATAAATGCAAAAGTCCTCAATAAAAAGCTAGTAAACCAAATCCAGCAACATATTGAAGAATTACATGGCATGATTTATCTGAAGTATGCAATGGTAGTTCAACATAAGAAAATCAATGAATGTGACACCAAACACTAACAGAATGAAGGGGGGAAAAAACAACTTAATCATTTCAAAGGATGCAGAAAAGGGATTTGACAAAATCCAGCACCACTTCTTGATAAAAAAACATTTAGAAAACTAAGAAAAGAAGGAAACTTCCTGAACATGATAAAGGGCATTTATGAAAAGCCTATAGCTAACATCCTACTTAATGGTGAAAGAATGAAAGCTTTCTTTTTAAGATCAGGAACAAGCCAAGGATGCCCACTCTCACCACTGTTATTAAATATTGTACTGGGAATCATAGCAACAACAAGTAGGCAAGGAAAAGAAATCAAAGCCATCAAAATTGGAAAGTAAAAAAGTGAAACCTTATCTATTTTCATGTAACATAATCCTATATACAGAAAAATCCACAGCAAAACTACTAGAACTAACAATCAAGTTGAACAAAATGGTGGGATACAAGCTAAACATGAGAAAATCAATATATCACTAGCAATGAACAATGGGAAGAAGAAATTAAGAAAAAATTACATTTACAAAATCAACTAAAAGAAGCAAATATCTAGAAATAAATCTAACCAAGGTTCTAAAGGACTTATACCCAGAAAACTACAAAACTTTGCTAAAAGAAATCAAAGAAGACTTAAATAAATGGAAGGACATTCTGTGTTCATTAATTGGAAGTCTAAATATTGTTAAGATGTCAATCCCACCCACATTGATTTACAGATTCAATGCAATCTCAAAATTCCAACAGCTTTCTTGAAAGAAGTAGAAAAGCCATTCATCAAATTCATATAGATGGGTAAGTAGACATAAATAACCAAAGCCATCTTGAAAAAGAAGAACAAAGATGGAGGACTCACACTTCCTAAAACTTATTATAAAGTCACAGTAACCAAAACAACATGGTATTGGCACAAGAACAGACATAAAAACTAATGGAATTGAATGGAATTGAATTCACAATCAACCCTCACATTTATGGCCAACTGATTTTTGACAAGGGTGCCACAACCCCCCAGAAAAACAGTCTCTTCAACAAATGGAGCTAAGAAAACTTTCTGTCCACATGCAAAAGAATGAAAATGGACCCCTACATCATGTCATCTACAAAACCCAACAGACAATGTATGAAAGGCCTAAATATAAGAACTGGAACTATAAAACTCCTGGAAGAAAACATAGGGAAGTCTTTTCAGGACCTTGGGTTAGGCAGTGATTTCTAAGACTTTACATTGAAAACACAAACAACAAAAGAAAAAATACATGAATGGGATCTCATCACAATTAAAAAAAAAAAAAAATTCAGTTCATCAAAATGCTTTATGATGGGAGTAAAAAGTCAAATTACACAATGGGATAAAATAATTTGAAATCACATATCTGATAAGAATTTGATATCCAGAATAAAGAAAGAACTACTACAACTCAACAACAAAAAGACAACTAACCCAATTAAAAATGGGCAAAGACTTGAATAGACATTTCTCCAAAGAAGATAAAGAAATAGCCAAAAAGCACAGGAAAAGTTGTTCAGTATCATTAGCCATTAGGGAACTGCAAATCAAAACCACCATAAGACACCATTTCACACTAGTAGAATGGCTACTATTTAAAAAGTGGAAAATTACAACTACTGGAGACAATGTGAAGAAATAGAGACATTGATTCATTGTTGGTGAGGTTGTAAAATAGACCTCCTACTGTGGAAGATAGTTTGGTGGTTCCTAAGAAAATTAAGTAAGCAATTACCATATGACCTGTCAATTCCACATCTAGTAATATACCCAAATAATTGAAATCAGGGATACAAATAGATATTTGCACATCAATATTCATAGTGGCAACCCACATGTCCACAAAGCAATGAGTGGATATAAACAAAATGTGGTATATACATACAATGGAATAACATACAGTCATAGAAATGGAATGAAGTCCTAATACATGCCATAACATGGATGAACCCTGAAGATACCATGTTGTGTGAAATAAGCCATGCATCAAAAGGCAAATAGTGTATATCTCAATGATATATAATAATTAAAGCAAATTCATAAAGTTATGAAATAGAATAGAGTTTACTATGAGTGAGGGTGGTGGTGGGAATGCAGAGTAAATGCTCAAATTATAAAGAGTTTCTATTTGGGTTAATGGAAAAATTTTGGTAATGAATGGTGGTGATGGTAACACAACATTGTAAACATACTGAATTATATATCTGACGGGGGTTGTGGCCGTTGGGCAGTTTGATGTAATTATGAATTCCAAAAATATAATTGGATCATGCTTGTAAACTGATCTGTTAATCTGGGCATGATTAAGTTATGATTAGGGTGTTGACTGGGCCACGTCAGTAGGGCATTGAGCCCCACCCCTTGGTGGGTGGGGAATCGAATATAAAAGGCAAGGCAAAGAAGAGAGTTGAAGCAGTCTTTTGAGAAGCAGTTTTGATGTTGGAAAGAAGGCCCCAGGAGAAGAGAAGCAAGCCGTTCACCTGATCGTCTACACCTGACCTTGTGGAGGAAACAGGAGCTAAGCCCAGAGAGAAACGCAGCCCCAGGAAGAGAGGAACCCCAGAAGCCTAAAGCCTGGCAAACGCCGGAAGCTGTCTTGCACTAACACGCGGCAATGGACTGTGGTGAGAGAAGAAACATAATGCTTTATGTCCTCGTATCTATGGACTTCTATCCCCAAAAAATACCCTTTGTAAAGACCAACCCATTTTTGGTATTTCACATTAGCACCCCTTTGGCTGACTAATGCAGAATTTGGTACCAGAAGTGGGGTAGTGCTTTTGTATATACGAAAATGTTGGAATGGTTTTATAAATGGGTAAGGGGTATTTTTTGGAGGAATTGTGAAATGCTTGATGGAAAAGGCCTGGATCACTTTGAAGAGACCGTTGATAATAATATGGATGCTAAAGAGACTTCCTATGATGCCTTAGAAGTAAATGATGAAACTATTATTGTAGTCTGGAGGAAAGGTGATCCATGTTTTAAAGTTGCAGAGAACTTAGCAAGATTAACTCATGGTATATGGAAGACAGAATTTGAAAATGGCTAACCGGAGCATTTAGCTGAAGAACTTTCCAAGGTAAACTTGGAGAATGTGGCTTGGCTTCTCCTTGCAGCTTATAGCAAAATACTAGATCAGCGAAATACACTAAGGACTGCACTTTTGGGCAGAAAGAAAACAGAAGCTGATTCTGGAACTTCCAAGTTTCTGGAAATTAATTTCCCAGATAAAAGTGCCCCATTTGAAGACTTAGTTAAACCTGGAACTTGTAAATCAGAATTGAAGATGCAGTTATCTTGGAAAGACTTGTGGAAAGTCTTACTGTCTGATGGCTTGGATCCCTGCTTCCTGCATGCTAAACCAACAGAGTTTTTGAGAGAGCTGTATGAACAAAACCACTGTCAGCTTGGACAAAAGAGGACATGGAAAGGAGAGATTGAAGGAGAAAGAGCTTTAAGAAGAAAACCATGGAAGCAGATATCTGGGATTAAGACATCTCCTTGGGCCAAGAGAGGAGCCCCACCCATATGTACAGAGAGGGTGAGTTTTCCCCAGCAGCTGAAGAGGGTGGTTGTCCCCACCTGATGTTCTGAGAGACTTTTGCCACCCCAGGGTGCAGGGAGGGTGGAGCACATTCCTCAAAGTTTAGGGTGGTTAAGGTCAACACCCCATAGGTCTGAGAGGGGTGTACATGTCCCCCGTGGATTAGGGAAGGCCAGGTGGTCAACCCATTGCTCTGAGAAGGTTGAACCTACATGCCAAGTGTTAGGGAAGGCCGGGTGGTCAACTCGTTGCTCTGAGAGGGTTGAACCTGTATGCCAAAGGTTAGGGGGAATGTTGTCTTCACCTCACTGTACTAGGGGGGCTAAGACTCTAACCCAAAGATTGGGTAAGGTGTGGCAATCACCCCAACACTCTTGGAGGGTGAAGTCTGGAGCTTGGTCAACATCCAGATGCTTGATGAGGGTGGAACCAAGAAAATGGCCGTTGAGCAAGCCTGTGGAAAGGGTGGGTTCCCATGTGGCCCCAAGGAGAAGAAACCATCATCTTAAGAATGACTCTCAGACTTTGAAATCGAATGGACGATGCCCTGCAAGTTTACTAAACTGTAGAGGATCCATGACTCAAGTTTAACATCCCAATTTCTCCTTATGATATTGAAAATGTTTATCATTTGTCTTTCTATTTGTGTATTGGAAGCAGTTAAATGGTTTTGGAAGTTTCAGAGGTCTACAGCAGATGCAATTTTGCCTGAAGACAAAGTGTATTTCTTTAAACTGATTATGATATGATTTTGTACTTGAATTGTTACTGATTGAAGTTTTTTTGAATATTGTAATGTATTTTTGGAATTCAGAGGGTGGAATGTGGCCGTTCGGCAGTTTGATGTAATTATGAATTCCAAAAATATAATTGGATCATGCTTGTAAACTGATCTGTTAATCTGGGCATGATTAAGTTATGATTAGGGTGTTGACTGGGCCACATCAGTAGGGCGTTGAGCCCCACCCCTTGGTGGGTGGGGAATCGAATATAAAAGGCAAGGCAAAGAACAGAGTAGAAGCAGTCTTTTGAGAAGCAGTTTTGATGTTGGAAAGAAGGCCCCAGGAGAAGAGAAGCAAGCCGTTCACCTGATCGTCTACACCTGACCTTGTGGAGGAAACAGGAGATAAGCCCAGAGAGAAACGCAGCCCCGGGAAGAGAGGAACCCCAGAAGCCTGAACCCTGGCAAACGCCGGCAGCTGTCTTGCTCTAACACGTGGCAATGGACTGTGGTGAGAGAAGAAGCATAACGCTTTATGGCCTGGTATCTGTGGATTTCTACCCCAAATAAATACCCTTTGTAAAGACCAACCCATTTTTGGTATTTCACATTAGCACCCCTTTGGCTGACTAATACACTGCCAAAAAGACATTTCCAAGCAATAGGCATACAAAAGTTGGCAGATAAACTGTAGGGATATTACTTTCAATTCTTTCATATTGAGATGAATAGCTCAAAAGACAAGGATTCCTTTTGTCCAGGCTAACTCTTGTAGCCTCTATTTATTCAGTTAACATAAGAAGGAACGATCCTAACTTCTAACTTGTTTGTACAATCATGTATCAGATTAGGACATCCAATAGCTTACTCAGTAATCATCTGCATCACCTGGCAATGTGTTCTCAGAGCCCTTTCTTCATAAAGTTATCTCTTAGGAGCTGCCTACAGACCCTGCCCTCAAACCTCTCCTTTTCTTGTCCAGCAGTGAGTGGGAAGGAGACATTCCAATTAATTCCTCCTCTCTATCAAAGTTTCTTCAAGCATCCCTCTTTCAGAGGTAACACTGTAAGTGAATTACTTTAATGTTCTTTTTCTAATGAGAAAGTTAATCTGCAAATTAACAAATTTCAAGAAAGGAAACATAAATTATTAGAATAATTGGTGGATTCATATAAATATTTCTAGCTGTGTTAGGAGAAAAGAAAGAGGATGCATACAGAAAGGGGACAAGTGTTATAAGTAACTCACTATTTGATCTACAGTCAATGTGAAGAGGTGACCTTTAGAGCCACAAAAAATTAAATCTAAATTGATCATGCTTATTCCTGAAGTAGCCAGTCCAGCTGAGCAGCAGAAAATGATGACTCAAATGTCCACATAGAGTTTTGGGCCTCTGCCTCTCTCCCCACCAAGGACACAGACATACACAGGATATATACATTTTTTTTTATGTTTGACCCAACTCCACCTCCTAAAATCCTCTATTTTTTTTGGATGTCTAGCAATTTTGTAGCCATCTTGGGACTATGAGGGGTGCTGACCAAGATTCTGGAGATGGCAGAGCAGAAAGATGAAAGAACTTTGATGATTTCATGAGCTCCTAGATTCACCATTTCTGGAGACACCCAACTTCAAGATTTCTTGTTATATGAAATAAGAAATATCCCTGTTATTTACAGGGAAAAAATAACATAATCTTTCCCCAACAGTGATCAGTTTTACTGCAAACTAAATACTTCTTCTTTATCCCCAGCCTAAGCCTTAAAACTTGTTTTTGTGTTCTAGCATTGCCAAGCTCCATGACCATTCCATACTCAGATTCAGGAGAGAAAGGAATCATGCCGTGTGGAGGGGCTTGCAGTCCTCACCAGACAGGCAAGTCTATGTCTGTTTATGGCAGGAACTTCCTCTTGTCCCACCCTTCCCCTATCCTTACTGGTAAATCATACCATACATGCTACCATTCTCTCCTGACAATCTCACTATTTTAGAAAAGCCCTGTGCCAAATAAATTTATTTTCCATTCCAACTAGAAAAAGCCAAAGCTGAAGATAATCAACAAAGACTTTCCCAGAAGATTTATTTCTAGTTTGAGCCATCTACCCTAAAGCTCAAGATCAGGCATTATCTGGAATGGCATTATCTGGAACAGAGACCCCCTAGTGTTATACTATAGAAAGGTTGGCTAGGTCTTGGAAGATGGACACTTTATAAGGACTGGCCAGCTGCTTGCTTGAAGGCAAGGAGGGAAAGAGGAAGGAAGGTGATAGACACAAAGTAAAGAGAAGGCCAATGGGACCAGAAGAGAGTGAAGATGAGCCAAGAAATAAGAATATCAGCTTAACATCATAAGGCAGAGTTGTTGACTTTAAATACTTTTACATTATAAAAGAATACTGGACTGGAATGGGTTAACATCACCACCTTTAGCATCCTGATAGCATTATTCTGTAGTTAATAAACAGAACATTAAATCTCTAACCAGCTGACTTTTGGAATAAAATAAAACAAAACTAAAATGCTTCAGTTGCTTTTTAAAAAAGTTTAGCTGCTATTCTTGTAATTATTCATCTATTGAGATTTGCCATTGTTTGAAATAAAAAATTATTTTTTAATATATTTTATCAGCGAGCTTGTGAACTTATAAAACAGTCATGTACATGTTTAAAATTCCCATACAGCATCCCTCCACCAGCACACTACATTGTTGTGAAACATTTGTTACAGATTATGAGATAATGTCTTCAGACTATTACTACTAACTATGATCTGTAGCATACATTTGGTATATTTTTTCCATTTGCCCTATTATTAACACAGTACATCTTTCATATTGATGTTAGAATATTCCAGTATTGCTGTTAACTATAGTCTGTAGATTATATTAATTGTATTTTTCCCATGCTTTTCCATATTCTTATCAACTTGCAATAGTGATGTACATTTGATCTAGTTCATAGAAGGACATTCTTGTATTTGCACTATTAACCACAATACTCATCCACCTCTGGGTTCACTGTTATTCAGTCCCCACGTTATTCTCTAGCTTTCAATTGACATTTAAACCCCTAGACTACCCTTTTCAGCCATGATTCCATTTATACACCAGCTGCATTAGTTATATTCACTATAATGTGTTACCATCAACTCTATCCATTTCCACACTTTTATAGTCAAGTTAATTAAAACTTTTACATACATTAAGCATCAGTACACCTTCTCATCCCTCCTCTTATATCCTAAAAACCTATACTCTAGGTTTTCATTCCATGCATTTATTCTTCATGTTTAGTTCATATTAGTGAGGCCATGCAATATATGTCCTTTTGTGTCATCTCCAGTTCTTTTACTCCTGGCCTGGATGGCAGCCTTGGACACTTTCTTCAGGTCATAAGTCAGACTGATGGCAGCCATGAAGTCGATGAAGAATTGTGAATTTGAAGTGCCAGTGGTACTCACTGGTGGAGTAGACTTAGGGAAAGGAGTGGTTGTAGTTGTGGAATCCCTCACCCATAGCTCCCAGAGAAACCAGGATATTCTCTCAGGGGGGGCTAATGTTCTTGTCATAAATGTGGTATCCATAGAGGTAGATGACACTGTCCACTAGCCAGGTGGTGTTGAGCACAATGGCATTATGCAATAAAGTGGCAATGAATAAGTTGTATTGAAAAGTTTTATCCCCAAAATAATAGGGCACCAACATGGGCAGGATGAAGCACATCAACAGGACAGTGACTTTGTAGTGTCTCCTCTAGAACATCGCTATCTTCTCGGCTTTTATGTCAGACAAGTCTAGCAAATCACTCTTCTCTTTGACAGCTAGATATATGCACACAAACAGCCAACCCATGAGAGAAGAAAAAGCCATGTCGGGAATTATGAGGATCAACATTTGTTTCTGAAAACTGATGGTGGACACGGTGGTCTCAGGCCCATTCATAAATGTCATTCTGCAACACCATGATGTTGACAATGATCAGGAAGACCCTCAGGGGCAGCTGGGCTTTATAAGTTCGGTGACTCCACAGACAAAGAGCTCCTGCTTTTATGAACAGGGCACTCATGAAATAGTAGAAAAACGCCCAGAGGTAAATTTAGATCTGGCAAATGGGAAGAATTGTGATCCTATACAAATGGGTAGCAGAGACATAAGACTGATGTTTCTCCAGACATATTCGAGCTTGGGTGTTGGGCTCTCCTTATTCTTATAGCTTGGGTTATATATAATCATTTTTCGTTTCAGAGCATATGTCTTCTTCCATGTGTAGGGGAGTCTTCTCTAAGTTGCCTCCTCCATTCTACAGAAGCCTGGAGGGAGGCCTGTGATGGTAGTAGTGGTGGTGGTTGCATAGGAGCTAGAGATCTCCTCTTGCAGTAAGTGGTCCTGCATATGGGCTCTCTGATGCTTGGCTCACTTTTCCAGGGTAGAGATTGTGGAGCTGAGTTGGGGCCAAACAGAGACAGAGGCGGGTGCTGTGCTGGGAAGGAACCCTTCTCTGTGCTTTGCTTGCTGGATCAGTGTCTAGCTTAACTCACTGTGCATGGATCTCCCAAGGCTGGGGATTTAAAGGCTAAATTTGGCAGTGGGTGACCGTGTCCCATATTTCCTCAGACCCCTTTTATTAGCTGTCAACAGGGGCAAAGTCATCAAATCTCCTATTTATTAATGTAACATTTTAGGTTAGTGTATACACAGTGTATTGTTTTATATTGTTTTACTTTATACCTGTGTTTGCTTTATGTTTCCCCATGATGTTTTACTGAAGTGTTTATTTCTTTTATATGTACTACAAATACTGATATATTTGGGTTTGAATTTTCCATCTTACCATTTGTTTTCAATTTCTTCCATTTCTCTTTGTTCCCATTTTCTTCTTTTTCTTTTCTTTTGTGTAAATTATCATTTTAAACATTATTCCATTTCCCCTTAGCTGCTCAGTTATACATTATCCTTATATACTGTATTAGTCAACCAAAGGGGCGCTAATGCGAAATACCAGAAATGGGTTGGTCTTTATAAAGGGTATTTATTTGGGGTAGAAGTCCACAGTTACCAGGCCATAAAGTGTAAATTTCTTCTCTCACCAAAGTCCATTGCCACGTGTTGGAGCAAGGCAGCTGCTGACGTTTGCCAGGGTTCAGGCTTCTTGGGTTCCTCTCTTCCCCAGGGCTGTGTTTCTCTCCAGGCTTAGTTCCTCTGGTTCCTCCACAAGGTCAGCTGTAGACTATCAGGTGAATGCCTTGCTTCTCTTCTCCTGGGGCCTTCTCTCCAACATCAAAACTCCAACATCAAAACTGCAACTCAAAAACTGCTCCCTCTGTTCTTTGCCTTGCCTTTTATATTCAATTCCCCCACCCACCAAGGGGTGGGGCTCAACACCCTACTGACGTGGCCCAGTCAATGCCCTAATCATAACTTAATCATGTCCAGATTAACAGATCAGTTTACAAGCATGATCCAATTATATTTTTGGAATTCATAATTACATCAAATTGCCAAACGGCTACATATACTTTTAGTAGTTACCTTAGAGATAAAAAATTTTAGCCTTGACTTTTATGATGGAATATAAGTTAGATTTAATGTATTTTCTCTTCCAATCAATGTAAGCACATTAGAATACTTGAAGTTCATTTACATAGTCCTCTTTTGGTGCTATAGTTTAAATCTTTCAATTTTAGACACATTTTAAAACCCATAATATGTATTTTTTATTGTTTTTCACTATTGCTATTCATTTAAATTTACTTGTCCTTCATCCTCTCTTTTGCTTTTCATCTGCACGTGCATTGCTATGATTCTATTTGTGAGATATCAATTATCTTGTGCCTGAAAAAAATTATGTGTATGTGTGTGTGTGTGTTCTCTAATTTCTCTTTTGTTTAGGTCTCATATGCTGATTTCTTCCTCTTTTTTTTAATCTAAAGATATTCTTAGTGTGCATATATTTTAGATGGATATTTTCATTGGGTATAGAATTCTACATTGGCACATTTTATTCCCCTTCAGCATTTGAAAATGTTATAATATTACCTGATTCTTATTATGTTTGATGAGCTGTCAACTGTTCATTTGGAGTTATCCCTTTAAAGTTATATAGCTGTCCCTTTAAAGTTAATATATGTTTTTTACTTTCTGGTCGGTTCAGCTATTTATCTTTGTTTCTTTGTTCATCGCCTGTCATGTTCTGATACTGCAATTCATCTCCATGTGGTTTTCCTTCTGTTTATCCTGCTTAGGTTTCAAAGATCATTTTAATTCTGTGGCTTTAAATCTTTCATGGGATTTGAAAAGTTCATAGCCAAAATTTCTTCAGAAATCTTTCTATGGGGCTCACAAATGCATCCTGTGCTCAGAAGCAGGTGTGTTGGCCTAGAGGGATAGCACACAATCCCCTAGCAGATGCGGGGGTTGTTGGTATTCTCTTTCTCCTATTGTCCTGAGCATATGTAATTATTCATTGGAGACAGTCTGATTCTGGAGTGCATGTTTTATGACATCTAGCTCACACCCTGGTGGTATTTCTATCCCTGCCAGGGAGGGGGTGAGCTTCCTCCACTATGGCACACAAACACAGGAGAGGCGGGCTGCACGTAGAACATGTCCCTGCTTTGGCCATGATTGAGACCCGCTGCTATGGAGAACCAGCACCTACTAGTGAAGCTGATTTTGTTCCTTCTCTCTCTGTGTGAGTAAACACATCTTTCCTTCTTTTCCTGGAACACTGTGATTCCAGTTATATGAATGTCATTTTATTGGCTCATTTGTTCTTTTCTGTGTTTTACTGGATTTTTTTCTCTCCTATCTTCTACTTCTTTGTTTGTTTAATCTGCTTTTAAATCCATTTGTAGCAGTTTAATATTGTTTATGAATTCCAAAAATAGATATTGGATTATGTTTGTAAACTTGTCTGTCTGAGGTTTCACTTTTACTTGATTAAATTATGATTAGGGCTTTGATTGGGCCACATCAGTAGGGCATTGAGTCCTCACCCCTTGGTAGGTGGGGACTCAGATAAAAGACATGACAAAGGACAGAGTTGAGAGTTTTTGAGCAGGATCTCAGGGAAGTAAACACACAGGAAAGGAACACAGAAAAGCAGGTACCTGAGGAAACAGAGAAGGCTCCATTAGACATGGAATAGGCCCTGGGAAGAGAGACAAGCCATTTGCCTGATAGTTTGCAGCTGCAGAGATAAGAGCCCCGAGCAGCTGAGCCTAAAGAGAAACGAGCCCCAGGAGAGGGCCAAGACTTATGCTAGCCTACAGCTGATATTGGAAGAAGCTGGGATCACAGAGCCTTCAAAGGAAGAGGGAGGCTGAACCCTTGCAGATATTGGCAGGCATCTTGCTCCAACATGTGGCAACAGACTTTGATGAGGGAAGTAACTTATGCTTTATGGCCTGGTAACTGTAAGCTTCTACCCCAAATAAATAGTCTTTATAAAAGCCAACAGATTTCTGGTATTTTGCATCAGCACCTCTTTGGCTGACTAATAAACCATTCATTAAATTTTAAATTTCAGTTACTGTATTTCTCATATTTAGTATTTCCTAATTTTTTTTTTCTTTTCCTTTATAGATTCAAGTTCTCTGTTATAAGTAGCCATATTTGTTTGTTATGTCTCTTCCCTTGGATATATTAATCACAGTGATTTGAAATGATTGCCTGATAACTCCAATATCTTTATAATCTCTGAGTTTATTTCTATTTGTCTGATTTTTTTTTTCCATTTTCAATTTCTGTCATTTTGATAAGGTCTCCTGGCAATCCTAAAATTTTTAATTTAATGTCAGCATTATGATTGAAAAATTTTAGAGCTTCTGTATGATGTTATATTCTTCTATTGTCTATTTACTTTACTTCTAGATTGCAGTTAGAGTAGAAGAAACTTTATCTGGCTCAAAAAAAGGAGGGGATAGTTCAGTTTTTGTGAAGGTTAGTCAATTTTCTGTTGGTTCTTACTCATAAGACATAGCTCTTCAGGGATGTCAACTGAAAAGCTGGGGTGTTAACCAGAACTTTTCTTGCTGGAAGGCCTTGAACTTTGGTTTGTTTCTCCTTAGTACTATGAAATTCCTGAAGACTCTTTGAACTTTTAGTTCTCTTCATTTTAGATTTCTTTTCATCTTTTCAGCAGAGTGTTGATATAGCTTGTTTTGCATAGGCAATCCTAGTTTACCTCTTTTTCCTAGCATAAATATCAAGAAGTTCCCCCATTTATAATTGAAAGGGTTTTGGTTGGGATCAGAAGAGGGCAAACTTTTTCTGTGAAAAGCCAAATATTAAATATTTTAGGCTTTGCATGTTGTATGGTCTCTGTTGCAACTACTCCATCTACCATTAAAGTACAAAAATATCCATAGACAACATATACATGAATGAGCATGGCTTTGTTCCAATAAAACTTTATTTACAATAACAGGTAGTGGGCCAGATTTGACCTTTTAATTGTAGTTTGCTGATACCTGGTTTAGATCATTAGTTACATGTTCCCTCAATTTCTTAGTTTTTGCCTCATGAGTTTAGGAAATGGCTAATCCCTCCAAGGATAAAGAAGTGCATAATGTCAGGCTCATTTTTCTGCAGTTTCATTTTTCACAAGGTCTTGCTCCTCCAATATTAGCTCACTTTGTAGCCTTGAATTCCAATTACATATCACCCTTGCCCCACAAGATCACCAAAACTTCTAAGCCACAGTTTCTGCTTGTTCACTAAATTTCCTACTGTCATTGATCAGTATGTACCTGGAGAGAAAAGTAACAGAGAATATCAACACTTTTATTTTTCTCTGGAATTTTGGCCCTTTAAAATTGTGGTAGCCTTGGTTGATGTCTATTACCTTCAAAGAGCTGTTTTTGGTATTTCTTATAGCTGTGATTCATATTTTTGAAGAGACAACTTGGTCTATTGAAAGCTAATATATCATAGTGAGAAATGGGTATCTCCCAAGGGAGACTATAAAAAGTAATCTGTAACATCTTGAGTAATTCAACAAATTAGAAAGGTGGAAAAATGTAATAATGATGAAATAGTATAAATAGTAAACTTTTAAAAATCAAGTATATCAAGTGTTATACTCTATGAAGAAAACTTTTCAATCTTACAAATAACACGAAATAAAATCTAATTATTAGAATTAGATGCTTTGTTTTTGATAGAAATATTAATTCAACAAAATTGTCAGCTCTCTCTAAATTTTATTATAAATTTAATGTAATTTCCATTGGAATCATGACAAAAATTAATTTAATTAACTAATTAATCTTTTTGAAAAAAAAAAAGCCTCCTGAGAATAGCCAAGATAATTATAACAAAGAAGAATAGTTATAGATGACTAGTCTTACAAGATACTAAAATAATATAAAATCATTTGAATTAAAAATTGTTATTGTTGTAAGAATAGAAAAATCCAAGAATGGAACAAACTAGAGAAAAAATACATCCCAGCATATATAGAAATTTTATGTTTGATAATACTGTTTTTTAGTTTAGTAGGAGTACAGTGTTCCACATGTGTTGACCCAACTGGCATTCCATATGGGAGGAAATAAATATAGATTATGATTTTATACAACTTACAAAAGTAAATTTCAGATGAACTAATTGTAAGTATAAATGTAAATTTAAATTTAAAAAATTAAGCATCTTACAAGAAGATTCAAGAGATTAAATGAATATCCTATTGATTGGGAAAAACTTTAACCATGAATCTTTAACCAGGAACCAAGAACCAAGGGGGAAAAGGTACATATATTTGGCAAGATTAAAAAAAAACAAAAATCTTCTGTACATAAAATATATCTTAAAGAAAGTTAATATACTTATAAATGATTAAGATGAATATTTGCAACTGAATTAACATTTATAATATAAGATGGCCATAAATTCTGGAATTTAGATAGGAAATAGATATAATCGAGTTTTTTGATATTACATTACATTATATGATACTTCCAATGTATTTTCTTTCATTAACAACATTTATTGTTGGCATAAAAAGAATGAATTATCATATATTGATTGTAGAAACACAAAGGTTATAGTCTACTTGGAAAGCTCTATGGAAAAATCCATTAAAATAAAAATATGTTTATTCAATATTTTCTCTGTAAATATACCTTGTAGAAATAAAAGCCTCACTAGAAGGATATTTATTGTAACAGTGTTGTGGCAAAAACTGAAATAATATGAAGGAATGTTAGTCTATTAAAAAAAGTTTGAATAAAATATGGTATATCCAAACTATGGAAAATATGAAGGTGTTACCATCTGATATTTTAATTTAAAACTGTAAGATAAAGAAAAGTAGTTTAATAGTTTTGTAAAACAAAGAAATATAAAAATATACTTGCAACTCAATTCATGTTTTATATGATTTCATAAGCTTAGAAAAACAATAGAGAAGAACACAAATTAGTTTACTTGAAAGTAAGTGCAGCCAGGGGAGGTAACCCAGAAAAGTTGAGATGCTCAAGTTAGCCCACACAGACAGAACTCAGCAATAAAGTCCCTGTATATAAGTTTCTGAAAATGAGGAACACAAATGCAAACAACTCAAGAGAATATGGGTAAAAAAAAAATACCTCAGCACACTTTGGGAGCCATAAGTCCTCTGTGGGACACGAGAGGATCTTGAAAGGTGAAAGAACTAGTCCCTCTTCCACACTCGTTATAAATAGCCCTTTGGAGCCTTTCTTCTCAAAGTGTGGATCATTCAAGGGTAGCATCAGCATTTCACCTGGGAACTTGTTAGAGAGGCAGCTACCTGGCACCATCCAGAATTATTGAATCAGAGTATATATATATTTAACCAAGATTCCCAGATGACTGGTATACACATTAAAAGTTTAGAAGCAATGACTTAGTAGATAAAGCATGGACTGAAATCAGAACCCAATGTATTTCTATTCAGTACCATATAAGTTTGCATGGAAAAGTGTGATGTTCTTACTTTAATATTTTTATAATAGACAAAACCCATTTGAATGATAACAAACAATAAACCTAATGATTACTCTTTGACAGACATTGGTGGGGGAACATAGCAATAGTTATTTAAATATTGTATAGAAAACATATAATACTTATAATATTATAAGTATTATATAGCTATTTCATTAGACTGTCATCACAACCAAAAATATATGCAAAAATAATTTGAATATTGAGAAGTTTTATATACATATAAAGACATTGTTATTATCCTTGGGGTTTTTATTAAATGTACACATATATATTTTTTCTACTTTAGTGTTTTTAAAATTGGAATTTCCCAGAGGGTCATGGAAGAGTTTTAGTCAACCATGAAAACTGGAGGCATTCAATATTATATAATTATGACCACATATTTACAGATTCTTAAAAATTTTGCCTTCAACTCTGTCTCTTAGTTTATATGATCTGGTAAATATAATATTGACTTTAAAAGCATTTTTAAGTTTTTATTATTTATAAATATGTGAATGTGAAATAAATTATATACCATTGTAAATTAGGTTATTTCAGCAGAAGAAATTTATATATTTGGGTGATAAAATGATGTGATACATGATTTTGAATGTGCTTCAATAAAAAATGAATCACATTTCAAAATGTAAAACTTCTTTCGTAGTAAATGAAATAATTTTTAAATTTATGAGTCAGCTATGAGCAATATTAGTCTCATTGTAAAGACTTATTTATATATAAGTGTTCCTTTTTTCTTTTTCCCCCTTTCAAAAGAGTATTCTCATTAGATACCTGATTGACATAAAAAATGTCAAATTTTAGTTCAAAGAACTGTAAAAAACTGAATTAAGTTCATTTTAGTAGATCCAAAAGAGTTGTGAGTAAATGCTTAGCAGTTTACAGTGAGGCGAATATCACATAAATACTATAATAGCAGCTGCTATAAAACTGACCAAAGAAGAAGTCAAGAGGAACAAACAAATGACAATAACAACAACAAAGATTAGCATTGAAACAGTTATTGTGAAAGAGGAAAGTAAGGAAATAAGGAAGACATGCAGATTTGCAGCAGTTAACTAGAAAAGCTACTGAGTGAGGAAGGAGAGGAAACAGAATCTTTTCAATATTTCTGCAAATTCTAAATTTCAGTAAAACAGTTGGTGAAATGAAGGAACTAGGGAAGAAAATTGAAAAAGTTTTAATAACTGAAGGTAGGATGCAAGTACCAAATAAACAAGTACACAGTCAGCTTGAAGGCAAAGCTGACTACCCTAATAAGAAAGGTGCTGTGAAAATAGAATTCACAAAGTTAAAAAGATTTCATTCAATCTTAGTTAACACTAAAGTATAGTCCCAAAGGTATTTACTAAGTATTGAAGGGTGGAATTCTACTTACATGAATTGCTAGAGTTGCTTTTTGTAATACAAAGCCTTTATTCTCATGGTGTCTTCATATTCATGAGAACTGATTTAGTGTCAGCCATCAGGTGCACCCTCAAGCCAGCAGGATGCAGGATAGTAGAGGAAAAGGTAAGACTTTTTCATTTAAGGGTATGCTCCAGAAATTGCATACACCACTTTCAACTACATTTCATTGGCTAGAACTTAGTCACATGGCAAAAACCATGTACTGGTACACATGGTCTTTATTTAGCTAATATCAGGAGTTCTATCAACATATGAAAATAGAGAACAGATTTTGGGCTAAATATAGCAACAGGACCTTAGGGGAGTGAATCTAAATCTCAAAGAGCAGATGGAGAAAGCAACATCTCTAGAAGCTTGTTGTCTTATAACTATATTAGAGAGTGATAGAATCGACACTAGACCCCACAGAAAGGGTTGCTTTTTGTATCACTAATATTATTGCTCATTGTCTTCAGTACTGAGTAGTTTTAAGGGCCAAATTTAGAACTGGGAAATGAAAAAAATTTTCCATAGTAACTGATGATGATGATGTGAATATGAGAAATTGGTGATTATGAAATAGCCAGTTTTTATATTTTGCTTTAAGTCTAGAATTTTTTTTTTTTGGCCACAATTCTAGGCTAACCTCTTCTAGTATTGTAATATAATTCATTCTGCTTGGCTTTTTAAAATAGAACTTTCAAGTTATATAAATAATTAAAGCACGAATATCGATGCCTTGTGCATGAAAATATGTAGATTGAAAAAAATGAAGATGTTATATTTACTAGGTGCCTTACTTTTAAAACTTCAATATGCCACATTAAAATCATATTTTATAAGCCTTCATGTTTGTCCTCTGCCTACACATACACACATGTATTTGGTTTAATTTATCCCTCCATATTATACCATTTTCTTAAGAACAACTTTACTCAACTTTACTTAAGAACTCTTCTTAACTTGGAGAATGGGATGAGCATTTCTGCTCTGTAGTCAGAGCTACAGTGGGGTTCCTATTCCTCTCTGGTTGTCTACAGAGTTGCAGGAATAATTACAGTGGAAAGAAAATTCTCTTGGTTTGTTACTGTGCTTTTTGGATTAAAGGCAAATATCACTAGAGATGAAGCAGGCAAATCTCTATTTGGATTGGATTGAACACAGATTTGTTTTTAGCCAAATGAAAGCACAGACCACACAGATCTACCATGGGGTCCCTAATTTCCACTTTTGGTCAGTGAAATATATGTTTGTTTTGAAGACTCATTTCTTAGAGTAAATCTTCTATTTCAGTGTATCACTCCTAAAATGAAATTATATTCATTGAAATACAAAAGATACTAAGGAATTAATAATAATATGTTAGCACAACTAGTAAATCAATTCTCTTAAAGGATGGATAAATATTTACAGAGCATTGGAATTCAGAAGGATCCAAAGTTATGTTGCCAAATTTAAGGAAGGAAATCCTGGGTGGGATGGCACATGGCTACCATGGGCAATTATTGGATGCCAGAGGAGCAGTCACAGAAGGACACTGAAGGACATATACAGAGTTTCATGGAAAAACTTATTTTATTACAATTTTGTATAAGACATTTCCATTCAAGTGAAAATGAAACACATGTCTCTTTCTTCTTTTTTCTTTTGCCTACCATAAAACTACAGATGAATTTTTCTGCAGATGAAAATGAACCCAAGCTCTGAACCATGGGCCATAGATTCTTCTTTAATACAAATAATAGTTTCCAAAATCATATATTTCTTGGTGTGCAGATACGGGCACATGGAGTTTCTTGGGATTTAGAAAAGATAATGGAAAACATTTATTTAAAAATGTTTATGTTAAAGTGAAAAACAAAATTATTCTATTTGAGTATTTTCTTACCCACTAAATGCTTGATAATTCCCAAGTTTCTGGAAATTTTTTCATCACAGATCTAACTCTATGGCCTTGAGGAAATTGTTTAAATAGCTATTGAGGGGAGTGGATGTGGCTCCAGTAGTTGAGTGCCTGCTTCCCACATGGGAAGTCACGGGTCGGTTTCTGGTGCCTCCTAAAACAAACAAACAAACAAACAAAAAGCAAACAAACTAAAAATCCAACTCAAGAAAGCCAATATGGTTAAGCATTGGCTTCCCACATACGAGGTCCCGGGTTCAATCACCAGCCCTAGTACTTCAAAAAATAATAGTAATAAAAGCAAAAATAAATAAATAGCTATTGACATTATTTCCTCATATTGTACAATGAAGTGAAGTATTGGCACCTAATTTCTTAGGTTCCCTCCAGCTTCCAAAAAATGTATTTTTAATGATTTGGGACTATAACATTAAAATATCATTTGGATTTTCTTAGTATTTTGTTGTCTTTCTGTAAAATTCTTCTCATAAAGTAAAGACGGTGGTTGAAGGATAATATATTTTATAGGATGTTGTAAAAACATCACATTTGAATCAATTTGGGAAAAATACATGAAACATGTTAAAGAGGAGAAATCTGTTTTGCAGGGACTACATGGTTCAATGAAAGGAATATTAACCAAAGCTATAAAGCCTAAAATTCAAGTTTTGTCATTTCTAGATTTCCTCTTTGAGAGGGACTGATATGGGAAGCAATAGAGCAAAATGATCTGAAGCATAAGCTCTGGAGCCCAACTACTTGGATTTAAATCCAGATTCTACCTTTTATTAGCTCTTTGACCATGGGTAAATGTCTTAGTTTCTTGGCTGTAATCACAAATAACACAAAATGGGTTGGATTAAATAACAGGTATTTATTGGCTCATGGTTTGGCACTAGGAGAAATCCAAAATCAAAGCATTGGCATGTTGATGTTTTCTCCCCAAACACTGTGGTATTCTGTGGTTGCTGCTAGCAATCATCGTGTCCTCGGCTTTTCTGTTGCATCCCAATGTTCTGTTGTTTCTCTTCCAGCTTCTATTCCTCCCTGGTGGTTTTCTCCATGTGGTCTTCTCTGTAAGACCTGCAGTAATAGGATTAAGACCCATCCTAATTCAGCGGGCCACAACTTAAATAAAGATAACATTTTCCAAAGGTCCTATCTACAATGGGTTCACACTCACAGGACGATGTCTTTTTCTGGGTACATAATTGAGTCTACCACAGTGAGTTTATTTGTATCTCAGTTCCCTCATGTGTAAAATGGGGGTGTGAGGATTAAATGATTTAATATATGTATAGTGGTTAGAAGAATGCCTAGCACTGACAGCTTAATACTACTTTTGTTTTGTTTTATTTCTCATTCCTGAACTACTAATATAATATTTCAAAGTAAAAAAGACATTTACCATTCAAAAGAAATGTTGAACTATGGTGTGGACATTGGGAGACAACTTAGTCAATGTCCTTCTCTTTAGATATAATTTCAGAAATGTTTTCAACAGCATAAGACTTCTTTTATATTAGAGCTTCATTGTGCTGGTGTTAGAAGAGAAGAGACTTTGGATCAGATTTTATCATAAATTTCTTAAAATGCAATTATTAAATTTCAAGAGTCTTAAGAAACAAGAGTTGAGGCTCTAGACATAGGGAAAGCAATATGCAGCAAGGCCATCATTTGGGGGAGGGAGAGCATCAGCAACCTGGCAATAGGATGGGGCCAAGGTAAAGAACTGCCCAGCAACACACTCTATATGGAAAGGGATTGCCAATGAACTTTAGTGTCAATAGTGCCTGATGTTCAGTTTAAAGTTGTATTGTGATCTCAGCTTTAATTACCATCTCTCTATAACAGCTGAGAAAAAAAATCTATTCAATACAGTTGAAGTTTGAGGAGAACAAGGAGGACAGATTGTGCCTTCTACTCTTCACCCTCCACTCTGCTCTTAGGGTGGGGGGAGTAAACAGAAGCATGGTGTAAGAATGAAAGGATCCTTACTCAGGTGGTTGATATTTGAGCTAGGGCAACAGTTGAGAACAAGAACTGGTAGACAGCGATCAGGAACTTAACCATTTCTGCCTGCCTTCCCCCAACCAACCATGTTCAACCTGGAAGCCTAGGGAAATATTTAGGAGGTTGCTGAAGTCTAGAGTATTTTCTTTTGATAATGAAGAAAAAGTTAATAATAGACATGAAAAACATATAAGGTCTTACATAAAGTATGTATAGTTTTTTAAAAATATGAAGTTTTCTAAAGCAAACTACTTCAAATGTCATATTTTAGAAGCCTTTCCTTTCTAGAATATAAGCTCCATTAAAAGCAGGTTTTGTCCACTTTTTTTTACTTCTGTAACCTCCATCCTGGAACATTGCCTGACCCAAAATAGGTGCTCATCAAATATTTATAAATTAATTAATGCATAAATAGAAACTTTATAATCTCTCTAAGTAATTGATTTCTCTTTACAATTTAATAGGAGCTTTTTAATAATATAATAGAAATTTATGGTGCAGTACATAAATATTTATCAATATTTTTTAATTATTGAAATTTTCAAATATCTTTCAGCAGAGCAATTTTTCAAAGTTTGTGTTTCAGAAATAAAGACTTACCTCTCTTTGCATTAGTACTTACTTTTTAAAAAGTCATATGTAATTAAATCACATTAAAAATTGAGGGACTGTGGAATTTTGCAGAATATGTAGAAAAAATTTTTTTAAGTAAAGAATATTTTGTGAAGCAAATAATTCAATTTTCGATTTTGCCTGAACATTTGGATTTTATTATAGTCTTTAATATGATTCATTACACTGTTCCTCTTTCTCTGTGGAGGCTGATGTTTCTGCCACAGTAAACTGGGCAGAAATTTAAGAATTTTATCAGAAAACAACTACAAAAATGAATGCTTTTCAAGGAAACTGTGCTGTGTTTCTTCTTTGTAGCCCAGCCAGGATTAGTTAACACTAAGGAAATGAGACAATATTTCTGTTGTTCACACACACCACGTTTGCCACAAGCAGTAAAACTTTACATTAGAAATAACAGAATTTGGCCTTCCTTTTCTAACTCAGGCTCTCAGCTGCATGGTACAACCACAAAAGAAATGGGATAATAGAGCAGCTAGAGTTGTGTCTTGCCAGGACAAGAATTTTGAACTGTAACCAGAAAAAAATATTTTCTCCTATTTATATGCACACTGATAACTAGGCTCAAGGTAATGAAGTGCATAGAATGAAAATTGAGATTTTTGTTTTTTAATGTGAACTTGTTTGATACCAGCTTTAACTCTTGTAACAGATGGATTCTTTTTTGGCAGTGATTATGCAAACTGTTCCTTTCGTGCCTGTCTACATGAAATGTATTCTATAAACACATTGAAGTACTGTGCTCCTCTGAGTCTTCAGTGCTTGGGAATGTATTAGCACCACAATGATTTGGATGACAGGATTCAAAGGGATCTGAGAGTAGAAGCTGGGAGAATACTTGTGTGATTGCTTTGGTTCTGCTAAGGGTCCTGCTGGATAATAATGTGGCTCCCTTGAAATTTTACGTAGGACATTTTCATGTTAAAGGAAAAGAAGTGAGCCCACAGATAATAGAGGAAATTCCAAACAAGCAAATTTAAGTAGTTTTTTTAAAATGACCGTTTTAACAGATACTGGAAAACTAATACAGTGCCTGGGCAAATTAAAATTTTTTGACAAGCACTTGCAAGAATTAATCTGTCCCTCATGACCTAATTATCAGAGTCTTATTTCTTCATTATTTAATAGTTTTATAATGATTGCCCTAATATATTAATCACTTGATAGTATTTCTGCAATAGAGGACCTGATTCAATAACTCTTTTGCAAACCAAACTTTAGTGGGATTTTTATGAGGAAATGCCACCAAAAACAAAAAACTAAATCTAAAACTAAAAGAAAAGAATAATCTGAATTTTAGGACAGAAAACTGAATCATTTCAACAGAGCCACAAAGAGCATGTATTAGTCAAACAGGTCTGGACAGTATTGGAGTCACCTCATGGTACATTCAGTAGGGTGATGGAATGCTAACTCACTCACTGGTCTTCTTGCCTAACTAAAATTCTGAAAATTCTTATTAGGGATATTATAAGAACCTTAAGACATAGTTGTTAGCAGAAATTTTGGGGAATTTTAAAGGAGACAAAGATGGAAGATTTACTAATGCAAATTTAATAACTGCTGGGCAAAGTCACATAGGATATCTAGGGGTTACAAAAGAGAGTAAAGGACTATGTCCTCCAGATTCCATATGTATGGTTTATTGTTTGAAAATTAGATTTTTTCTTGAAACAAGCTATAATCTTTGACCTTCCAACAATTAAAGCCATATGTAACAAAGGGATGACGCATGGTTGTAGATGATTCTGGGCAAGAATAGTGGTAACAGCAATTGTGTCCTGGGTTATGTCAAAGGCAGTGGGAGAAAGCATGTACATGTGAGTGTGTATGTGTGTGTATGAGTGTGTGTAGTCTAACTCAAAATGTCGTGTGAGGTTACTTACCATGGAAAGCAAACAAAAAAGAGAGGCAGCCATTCCATGATAGATACTCAAGATACAACTGTGGCTACATATTGGATGGTTTCTTGTGATGTTGATGTTTCCAACTGATCACCACACTTTTAATCATGTCAATTCAAATTATGTCAGTTAATTTTTGATTAACTAAATCAACATTATTAGTATCTGAGTATTCAACCTCTAAGTGTAGAACATCATTTTGAGCAACCGTTTGTTGAAATCTGGTTCAGTTAGAAGCTAATTTCTTTATTTGAAGACTCAATATTGAGAATAAAATTGAGGATCAAGAGGAGGAATGTATGAGTTTCTAGTATTCTCCACCTCTGTTATCATATAATTGGACACCTTTTATTTTGAAGTTAGTAGAATAGAACTAATCATTCATTTGTTTGTTAAATATGTATTGAGCACATGTATATTGAGGTACTGTCTAGGTGAAAGAAATATAGCACAGAAAAGGGCAAACAAATTTCCTTATTGAATGAAACCTGTATTATAATTGGCATGTGTCTCAGTTTTTTTAATCACAAATACCAAACAATGGGATGACTTAAACTATAGGAATTTATTGGTTCATGATTTTGAGGCTAGAAGAAATCCAAAATCTAGAAACTAATAAGGCTTTCTTTCCTCAAGACTAGCATTTTGATGCTGGCTGATGGCAATCCTTGGGGTTTCTTGTCTTTCCTGTTACATGGCAATGTCCTCTCCTTTCTCTTCCAGGTTTCCACTGATTTTCAACTTCTAGCTTCTTCCTGTGGCTTTCTCTTTTTAAGTACTCCAGTAATCCAGATTAAGACCCACCCTGCTTCACATGGCAGAAAAAATCCTGCCTTAGTTTATCTTAACTAAATATAACATGTTTAAAATGTCTTATTTACAATAGGTTTTCACTCATAGTGATGCAGATTAAGATTAAAAACATATGATCTTTGGAGATATATAAGTCAATTTACCACAGCCTGAATATGTGTATACAGATACTAAACACTTAAAGAAACAATCAAACAAAAAGAGATAATGTGATGGGTTTGAGAACATAAGAATTAAGACTCAGAAAGCATTTTTAAGATATCGCATTTAAGTGAGTACTGAATGATGAACATGACATAGCTCTGCAAAGAAACTTACAAAATTTGGTGAAAAATATTAGTCTCCTTATCCAATAGACTCAACAAACTTAAAGTAGGATTCTCAAAGACTTATCCTTCTAGACACAGCATAGTTAAATGGCTGAAAGACAAACAGACAGACAATCTTGAAATCAAAAAGAAAAAAACTATTCATCACTATGATGATTAGGCTAATGTGTCAAGTTGGCCAGGTAATTGTGTCCAGGTGTTAGGTCCAGCAAGCACTGTGCTAATTGTAATGCAAGAGCATTTATGGATTTCGATCACCAGTGAATTTACTGAATTATTACATCTGCATCAATCAGGGAGATTGCATCAGCAATGGGTGACGCTTTTATCCAATCAGTTGAAGGCCTTAAAAGGGGAAGTGATTCAACATTCAGAGAGAATTTCCCAACTCGTCTTTGGACAGCCAACTTCTCCCAGAAACTCATCAAGGACCTTTCATTGGACTTTCATCGGAACCCCTGGTTTACAGCCTGCCTGCAGAACCTGGACTTGTGCATTCCCACGGTCGCATGAGAGACTCTTAGAAAATCTCATATTACTGACAGATATCTCCTATTGATTCTGTTTCCTGAGAGAACCTTGACTAATACAGCTTGGTACCAGGAGTGGGGCTGACACTTCCCCTGGTACCTGGTATGCAGCTGTTGATCTGGCAAATGCTTTTTTCTCAATTGCCATTAGTAAGGACCACCGGAAACAGTTTGCTGTCAGCTGGCAAGACCAGCAGTATACCTGCACTGTCCTGCCTCAGTGGTATATCAACTCTCCAGCCCTATGTCATAATATTATCTGCAGGGACTAAATCATCTCTCCCTCTCACGAGACATCACACTGGTCCATTATATTGATGATATTATGTTGATAGGACCTACTGAGCAAGAAGTAGCAAAGACTCTGTATTTATTTGTAAGGTATATGCATGAGAGACGATGGGAGATAAATCCAACAAAAATACAGGGTCCTTCCACCTCAGTGAAATTTTTAGGTGTCCAGTGGTATGGGCCTGTTGAGATATCCCTTCTAAAGTGAAGGATAAGCTGTTGTACCTGGCCCCTCCTACGACCAAAAAAGAGGCACAATGCTTAGTTGCCCTCTATGGATTTTGGAGACAACACATTCCAGGTTTGGGTGTGCTACTCCAGCCCATTTACTGAATGACCAAAAAAGCTGCCAGTTTTAATTGGGGACTGGAACAAGACGAGGCCTTGTGACAGGTCCAGCCTGCTGTGTAAGCTGCACTACTGCTTGTTCCATATGATCCAGCAGATTCACTGGTGCTGGAAGTTTCGGTGGCAATTAGAGATGCTGTCTGGAGCCTTTGGCAGGCCCCTATAGGGATATCACAATGCAAACCCACAGGATTTTGGAGCAAAGCCTTGCCATCCTCTGCAGATAACTACACCCCTTTTGAGAAGCAGCTTTTGGCTTGCTACTGGGCCTTAGTAGAGACTGAATGTTTAACCATGGGCCATCAAGTTACCATGAGACCTGAGTTGCCTATCATGAGCTGGGTATTGTCTGACCCACCAAACCATAAAGTTTGGCATGCACAGCAGCACTCCATAATAAAGTGGAAGTGGTATATATGAGATAGGGCTCAAGCAGGCCCTGAAGGCACAAGTAAGTTACATGAGGAAGTAGCCCAAATGCCCATGGTCACCACCCCTGCCGTGTTATCTTCTCTCTCCCAGCCCACAGCTTGGGCCTCTTGAGGAGTGCCTTACAATCAATTAACTGAGGATGAGAAAACTCGGGCCTAGTTTACAGATGGTTCTGCATGATATGCAGGTACCACCCGAAAGTGGACAGCTGTGGCACTGCAGCCCTTTTCTGGGACATCCTTGAAAGATAGCGGTGAGGGCAAATCCTCCCAGTGGGCAGAACTTTGAGCAGAGCACCCAGTTGTTGATTTTGTTTGGAAAAAGAAATGGCCAGAGGTGTGTTTGTACACTGATTCATGGGTTGTTGCCAATGGTTTGGCTGGATGGTCAGGGACTTGGAAGGAACATGATTGGAAAATTGGTGACAAGGAGGTCTAGGGAAAAGGTATGTGGATAGTCCTTTCTGAGTGGGCAAAAAACATGAACATATTTGTGTCCCATGTGAATGCTCACTAGAGGGTGACTTCAGCAGAGGAAGAGTTTAATAATCAAGTGGATAAGATGACCCACTCTGTGGCTAATGCTCAGCTTCTTTCCCCAGCCACTCCCATTGCCCAATGGGCTCATGAACAAAGTGGCCATGGAGGTAGGATGGAGGTTATGCATGGGCTCAGCAACGTGGACTTCCCCTCACCAAGGCTGACTTGGCTACAGCCACTGCTGGATGCCCATCTGCCAGCAGCAGAGACCCACAGTCAGCCCCAGATATGGCACCATTCCTCGAGGTGACCAGCCTACTACCTGGTGGCAAGTTGAATGCATTGGGCCACTTCCACCATGGAAGGGGCAGCGATTTGTTTTAACTGTAATAGACACATACTCTGGATATGGGGTTGAATTTCTGGTATGCAATGCTTCTTCCAAAACTGCCATCCGTGGACTTACTGAATGTCTTATCTACTGACATGGCATTCCACACAGAATTGCTTCTGATCAAGGAACCCATTTCACAGTGAATGATGTGTGAGAATGGGCACATGCCCATGAAATTCACTGGTCTTAGCATGTTCCCCAACACCCTGAAGCAGCTGGATTAATAGAACGGTGGAATGGCCTTTGAAAGACTCATTTATGGCACCGACTAGGTGGCAATACCTTTCAGGGCTAGGGCAGTGTTCTCCAGGAGGCTGTGTGTGCTCTAAATCAGCCTCCTTTCTATGGTGCTGTTTCTCTCATAACCAGGATTCATGGGTCCAGGAATCAAGGGGTGGAAATGGGAGTGACACCACTCTCTATTATCCTTAGTGACCCACTAGGAATATTTTTGCTTCCTGTCCCTGCAACCTTAAACTCTGCTGGTCTACAGGTTTTTGTCCCAAAAGGACGAGTGCTGCCACCAGGGAACACAACAGTGATTCCATTGAACTGGAAGTTTAGACTGCCACCTGGCCACTTTGGGCTCCTCTTACCTGTGAATCAACAGGCAAAGAAGGGAATTACTGTACTGGCTGGGGTGATTGAACCTGACTATCAAGGGGAAATAGGACTACATCTACATAATGGGGGTAAAGAAGAGTTTGCCTGGAATGCAGGAGATAATCTAGGGTGTCTCCTAGTACTGCCATGCCCTGTGATTAAAGTCAATGGAAAATTGCAACAAATCAATTCAAGCAGGACTAACAACGGCCCAGAATCTTCGGGAATGAAAGATTGGGTCACCCCACCAGGCAAAGAACTACGGCCAGCTGAAGTGTTTGCTGAAGGTAACGGGAACATGGAATGGGTAGTGGAAGAAGGTAGTGATAAATATAAACTTCAACCATGTGACCAGTTACAGAAATGAGGATTGTAACAGTCATGAAACCTTCTTCTTTGTTTCATTATGAGTATGATTGTAGATGTACACAAAATGAATTTCTTTGTTTTCTTCCCCAATCTTTTCCCCTATCATATGAAAAGTTGTATTAATTTCACATCATAATATTTAAGGATGTCAAGTTTAGGAGTGAATATTACCCAAAGACTTGCACCCTATTCTGTGGGGAATTAATGCGTTTCTGGTTGTATGCAAGGGAGTTGAACATTGTTAGGCAGAAATATATATGTATGGTTGTCTGTTATTGCTTTTACTTAGAGACTAAGTATGGTTTAGGGTAATGTATATGGTTTCCAAGTTGACAAGGGGTGGACTGTGATGGTTAGGCTAATGTGTCAACTCAGCCAGGTAATTGTGTCCAGGTGTTAGGTCCAGCAAACATTGGGCTAATTGTAATACAAGAGCATTTATGGACTTCGATCACCAGTGAGTTTACTGCATGGATGGCTGATTACATCTGCATCAATCAGGGAGATTGCATCAGCAATGTGTGACGCTTTTATCCAATCAGTTGGATGCCTTAAAAGGGGAAGTGATTTCAACATTCAGAGAGAATTTCCGACTTGTCTTTGGACAGCCAACTTCTCCCAGAAACTCCTCAAGGACCTTTCATTGGACTTTCATCGGAGCCCCTGGTTTGCAGCCTGTCTGCGAAACCTGGACTTGTGCATCCCCACGGTCACGTGAAAGATTCTTATAAAATTTCATAGTATTGACAGATATCTCCTGTTGATATCTCTGATATCAACAGATATCTGTTTCCTGAGAGAACCCTGACTAATACAATCACATGCAAATGACCCTTAATAAGATTAATAGCTAATTTCTCATCAGAAACTATGGAGGCCAGATGGCAGTAATATAACATATTCAAAGTGCTGAGAGAGAAAAAATTACAACTGCCAACTAGGAATCTATATCCATAAAAAATATTCTTCATTAATAAAGAAGAAATTAAGATGGTCCCAAGTAAACAAAAACTGAGAGAATTTTTCTCTAGTATATCTGTCTTACAAGAAATACTAAAAAGAGTACTAATCACTAATATCAAAGAATTCAAATCCACACAAAGGAAAAAGAGTACTGGTTAAGGTAACTACATTGGTAAATATTATTCTCCTATTAAAAAGATTACTTCTAAATGCATAATGATAACACTGTGATGATTATCTTATAATATATAAAGGTGCATTTTGTATTAGAATAATAATAAGTATGGGAGAAGGAATAGAGCTGTATTAGCGCACAGTTTTTGTTAATTACTGAAATTAAATTAGTACAAATCTGAATTAGATTATTTTAAGCTATGATATTTGTATTCTCTAGGGCAACCACTAAGAAAGTAAATTTTAAACATATATTTAAAAAAATAACAAGAGATGTAAAATTGTACTTTAGAAAGTATGACATAAGAAGATAGTAATTGAAGAACAGAGGAATGTGAAATACATAAGACATAGAGAAAGCAAATAGAAAAATGGCAGGTATAAATACTACTTTACCAATAATTACATTAAATATTAAAGAATTAAGCACTACTATCACAAGACAGAGAAGTCAGAAAGCATTAAAAATGATTCAGCTATATGCTAACAGAGACACATTTTAGATTCAAAGACACTAATAGGTTGAATGCAAAGAATGGAAAAAGATATATTATGCAATGAAAACCAGAAATGATCAGTAGTGGCTTTACTAAAATCAGGCAAAATAGACTTCAAACAATTATTTATAGAGACAGAGAGATGTGATGATAAAAGTGTCAATCCATCAGAAAGATATAGCTAATATAAACAAAAATTATCCAACAATAGAGTCCCAAAATACATGAAACTAAAACTGACAGAATTGAACTGAAAAATAAACAATTGTAAAATAATAGTTGGTGACTTCAATACAGCACTCTCAATAACTGATTAAAGAAAAAAAAAACTAGACAAAATCTACAAGGATATAGACATTACCAACCAATTTTACTTAACAGAAATTGATAGAACACTCCACTCAACAACAGGATAATACACATTCTTTTAAAGCAAATATGGAATATTCTCTAGGAGAGACCATAAAACAAATTCTAGACAATATGCTAGGTCATAAAACAAGTATTAATAAATTAAAAGATGTTAAAACACCCCAGAAAATTATGTTCTTAAGCAAACCCATTCCTGTGCCTGTACACCTATTGTATGTGGTGGGACATTTTGGTTAGATTCAGTTAAGGGACCTTTTGATTAGATAACTTCTAATTAGATTGAATTCAGTTGGGGGCCTTTGATTGGACTATTTAATTGAGACATGACCAGGAGGGGTTTGCCCCCCCTGCTGGAGCCCTTTATAAACAGTACTGAAAGCATAGATACATTCAGTGAAAAAGAGAGTGGCCATTTTACCCTGCCATGTGAGAGAAGACTCCAAGATTGCCTACAGCTGCAGAAAGACAGAGAACCCCAATAGGCTCAGAGACAGACTGGAAACTGGAATCATCAGAGCAGCCTGAACCTGAAGAGATGAGGCCTGGCGAAAGAAGAGCCATGTGCCTGATCACCCACAGCTGAGCTGGCAAGAAAGTCTCAGGGAGAAGGCAGAATCCCACCTTGCCACATGTCTGGAGTCCAGGATCTGCCGGCAGCCAACTTTTGGTGAGACAGTGTCTCTGATGATGCCTTGAGTTGGACATTTTCACAGCCTCAGAACTGTAAGATTTTACCCTAATAAATTCCCATTATAAAATCCATTTCCAGTATTTTTGAATTGATGGCACTTGGCAAACTAAAACACCATACAAAGACAGTTCTCTGACCACAATGTGTTACATTAGAAATCAAAAATAGCTCATGAAAATTAGTAAAGAAAGAGAGGACATTTCAATGAATACTCAGAAAGTAAAAGATTATAAGGAAATACTATGAACGACTTTATGGCATCAATTTTGACAACTTAGATGAAATGGAAAAATTTCTAAAATATCACAAATTACCAAATTACTTAAAGAAGAAAAAAAAATCTGACTAAACCATAACAAGTAACAAAACTAAATTTGTAATTAAAAATCTTTCCACAAAGAAAAGCCTAGGTCCATTTTGCTTCAGTGGTGAATCAAACTGACTCTTCCAGAAAATAGACAAAGGAGGGACAATTCCCAACTCATTCTATGATGTCAGTACCTCTGATATCAAAGAAAGGCAGTGACATCACTTTTACTTCTCAATTTTAAAACTTACTGTAAAGGTACACTTATGAAGATATTATGGTATTAGCATAATTATAGACATATAGAAAAATGGAACAGAATTGAGAATCCAGAACTTAATGCTTATGTTTGCAGTCAATTGATTTTTTGACAAAGGAGTTTAAGGAAACTTATTGGGTAAAAAATAGTCTATTCAACAAATATTATTGGGACAACTGGATATCCAAATGCAGAAAATAAAAAAAATAAAGTGATCTTAGAGCCTTACCTCTCACCATGCAAAAAAATTTAAGTCAAAATGGACCAAAGGCATAAATATAAGATCTAAAACAAGAAAACTTTTTAAAGACAGCATAGGAGAAAGTTGGAGACCTTGTGTCTTTGAATTTCAAAGGACACCATTATATAATTAAAAACAATCGACTGGGCAGAAATATTTACAAAATTCATATGCAATAATAGAATTGTTTCCAGAATTTAAAAAAGAAACAGACAACAACAAAACAAACAAAACTCTTGCAACTCAAAAACAATAAGACGGTTGAACTTCCAGGAAGAAGGAGAGTTAGAGAGGTACAAGGCTCACTCGTCTCCTAGAAAAATACCTAGAGGACAGGCAGAAACTTTTCGTATCAATAGTTCTAGGACTTAGGAGACTAAGGGAAGGCTGGACAGCATCCAGAAGAGAGGGGGACTAAAAAAAGGAGACTTTGCAGGGAGGATCCATGAGTAACTCAGACCACTGTGGCTGCTGGTGCCCAACACCTGCTCTCAGGATAAACAGCTTCGGGTTCTCTAGTCCCAGGCTGGCAGCTATGGACTGAGAGGGCTGCAGGGGTCCACTTCCCTAGGAAATGGAAGAGGGAGGAACACAATCTACTGCTGATCCAGCTTTTGACTGGTGAATTTTGTCTGCTTTGTACCATTGGTTCCGAAAAGGGATGGTGTGGCTGATGGAGGAGAGCAGCTTCTGATAAGCAAATTTTAATTGTGCATCTTGATTCTGAATAGCCTACTGTGAGGGGAACTCTCTGGGACATTGCTGCTGCACCACTCACCTGGGTGGGGTTCCAGTGAACACATTCTCCCCTAGGGTTTGAGTGGAGAAGTTTGCCAAACAGTACCATTGGCTGGCAAGCCAAGAAAGTGCCCTCCAGGAGGGAATATATATAAATAAAAGAGGATTTTTAGTGCCTTTATTACCCCCCTCCCTAAGGTCTTTGGAAACTAGTCTGCACCCCATTAGTGGGTCCCTGGCACTTTTTTGAACAATTAAACAAAGGGAATCCTAAAAACCTAGAATACATTGAACCAAGAATCAAAGAACAGTCATAACGCAAAGCCACTGAACACTAAATCCCTACCTGAGAGAGAAACTGATCATCAGAGAAAATTCACCATCATAATCAGATGCCTAGACATCAGCAAAAAATTATAAGACAAGTTAAGAAACAGGAAGATAAGGCCCAGGCAAAGGAATCAAATCAAATGACCAGATGAGACACAAGATTTGAAACAACTAATCAATGATGTTTATACAAATCTCCCAAATCAATTCAAGCTGTTGAAGGAAAACAGGACTAAAAAGATAAAGGACATTAATTAGACACTAGGAGAACACAAACAAGAATTTGAAACTTGAATGGAAAACTTAAATAGTTTATGGGCATGAACAACAGAATCATCCATATGCTATAATATGCAAGAGACTCACCTTAGATCCAAGGATACAAATAGGTTGAAAGTGAAAGGTTAGAAAAATATATTTCACAAACAGTAACAACAACAACAACAACAAAAACAGGGGTAGTTATATTAAAATTGGACAAGAAAAATCAGACTTTAATGTAAAAATATTATAAGAGATGGAGAAGGCCATTATATATTAACAAAAGGGGGAGTCCACCAGGAAGAAATAACAATCATAAATATCTATGCACCTAATGAGGATGCCCCAAAACACATGAGACAAATTCTGGCAAAACTAAAAGGAGAAATAGACATCTCTACAATAATATTTGGAGACTTCAACACACCACTCACATCAATAGAACAACTAAACAGAGGATCAACAAGGAAATAGAATTTGAACAATAGGGTAAACAAACTAGACCTAACAGACATATACAGAACTTTTCACCCCAAAACAGCAGGTTATACATTCTTCTCAAGGGCTAATGAATCTTTCTCCAGGATAGATCACATGTTGGGTCACAAAACAGAACTCAATAAATTTTAAAAGATTGAAATTATACAAAGCATCTTCTCTGATCATAATGGAATGAAGCTGGAAATAAGTAATAGGTGGGAAAGGGGAAAATTAAAAAAAATATATGGAGGCTAAAGAACTCACTCTTAAACAATCATTGCATTAAAGAAGAAACTGCAAAAGAAATTAGTGAATATCTTGAGACAAATGAAAACAAGAGCACAAATTATTAAACTTATGGGATGCAGCAAAGGCAGTGCTCAGAGGGAAATTTATGGTTCTAAATAACTATATTAAAAAGAGGAAAAGAGCTAAAATCAAAGACCTAACTGAACACCTGAAGAAGCTAGAAAAAGAACAGCAAAGTAATCCCAAAGCAAGCAGAAGGAAAGAAATACCAAAGATTAGAGCAGAAATAAATAAAATTGAGAATAAAAAATCAATAGAGAAAATGAACAAAAACCAAAAGCTGGTTCTTTGAGAAGATGAATAAAATTGAAAAACCCTTTGCTAGACTAACAAAGAAAAAAAGAGAGAAGATGCAAATAAATAAAATAAGGAATGAAAGGTGGAGCATTACTACTGACCCCACAGAAAAAAGGACCATAAGAGACTATTATAAAAAACTTTATGCCAACAAATTAAACAATCTAGATGAAACGGACAAATTCTTAGAAATCCACAAACAACCTATATTGGCTCTACAAGAAATAAAGGAGCTCCACAAATCAATCATATTTAAAGAGATTGAATTGGTCACTAAAAATTTCCCAACAAAGAAATGTCCAGGACCAGATGGCTTCATAGGTAAATTCTACCAAGCATTTCGAGAATAATTAATACCAATCCTGCTTAAACTCTTCCAAAAAATTGAAGAAGGTAAATTACCCAATTCATTTTATGAAGCCAACATCACCTAGTACCAAAGCCAGATAAAGATACTACATGAATAGAAAATTGTAGGGATTATACATCATTATCAAGTTGGTTTTATTCCTGGTATGCAAGGGTGGTTCAACATAAGAAAATCAATTAACATAACACACCACATTAACAAATAGAAGAAAAAAGAAAACAAGATAATTTTGATTGATGCAGAAAAGGCATTTGACAAAATCCAGCATCCTTTCTTTTTTTTAGTATTAGTCTTCCAAAAGGGGTGCTGATGCAAAGTACCAGAAATCTGTTGGCTTTTATAAAGGGTATTTATTTGGGATAAAAACTTACAGTTATATGGCCCTAAAAAATCCAGCTCTAGGTTGCTTTGTCACCAAATTCATTTGCTACATGTTGAAGCAAGATGGTCACTGATCTCTGGGAGGGTTCAGCCCTACTCTCTGGGCTTCCTTTCTCTCAGTTGCAGGCTGGCATAGGCTCATCTTTCAAGGCTTCCTTTCTCTCCTGGCATAGGGCTCATTTCTTTCCAGACCTTCTATATCAGTCTCAGTTGCACTGTTCTTTTCCAAAATTCAGCTGCCAACTATCAGGTGAATGGCTCCTCTCTCCCTTGAGCACCAGGATGAAAAATGACAGCGCTCTCTCTTCCACAGTGTCTTCTTGAGTGATTGTCCATTTATATTGGCCTAACAAGGAGGCAGGGACTCAACCTGAGTCATGCCTCCCTGACATGGTCAAATCAAAGCCCTAATCTTAACAGGTAATTTAATCAAGGACCCCTCAACTAAATCCAATATAATCAAATGGCATTGCACCGAGGGAAATAGATTCATTCATAAAAATAATCTTCCTCTTTTTGGGATTCAAAAAAATGATCTCAAGCTGTCATATACATTAATTTTTTTTTTATTAAAGCAACTGTAGGTTTACAACACCATCATTCAGAACATACAGTTACCATATACTCCACCATTCAACTCCTCACAGTTTTCCCTATTATTAGCAATTTGCATTAGTGTGGCAGCTTTGTTACAATTGAATGAACAATATTGTTATAATTATATTATTAACATATAGTCCATAGTTTCCTTTAGGGTTCAGTCTTTGAGTTGTATAGTTCTGTGGGTTTTTTTTTAATGGAAATGTTTTAATTTTAAAGATGTTTTAGATTACATAAGTGTCACATCGAAAATTTAGGGGGTTTCCCATATACTCCCCCCTCCCCCCCACTTTTCCCCATCAATAACATCTTTCATTAGTGTGATACATTTGTTGCAACTGATGAACGTATATTGAAGCACTGCTGCTAACCATGGACTATAGTTTACATTAGAGTTTACACTTTGCACCATACAATTTTATAGGCTTTGACAAAATGTATAGTTGCCTGTATCCATCATTGCAGTGTAATGCAAAACAATTCCAATGTCCTGAAAATGTCTCATGTTACATTTATTCTTCCCTCTCCTCCCCTCAGAACCTCTGGTGACCACTGCCTTTATATAAATATTACATGTTCTTCCATTGCAAGAATAGTAATAAGTCTACGTTAGTCCATAGTTGCATTGCCCCCTTATGTTTGTTCATTCTTCAATCTTGAGGATTTGGGGATGTTGATGTCCACTCTGTTTTGACTGAGAGGGGCCTTAGATTCCATGGGGGAGATAGATGGAACTGTCTTGCTCACCATTCTAGATACTCTCTGTTTTTTGGGATGTGTGTTGTCTGTCATTATTCTTTTGTTAGTTGTCCTGGGCAAATCCAATGAACTGGAAAGTAGGTGTTACAATCCTGCTGAGATTCAGGACTCAACTGGCATGAGAATGGACTGAAGAATTTAGTCTCTGGAACATATATTTAATGAGTAAGTGCTAATTATAGGTTCAAATAAAAGGAGCAGAAGAGCCATGTTTAGGGAAATTACAAAGGAGTCTAACATTGTGGAACTTGTATTCCAAAGTAAGGCCCACTGACAGGGTGCTGAATTTCTGAGATTTTCTGCCCTACCTATAGTGTCTATATGTCTGTAGAGCCCTCAGGAGCCTCCCTTCTTGAAGCACTGTTTACTGTTGCAGTCAATGAGATCCTCCTGAGATGTGAATAAGAGTAACCTCTGGAATGATCTCCCGACTCATTTTGAAATCTTAGCCATAAAAAGTCATTTGTACATAATATTTCACCCTTTTGGACAAGGTATTTTCCCAAATGCATTGCTAGTTGGCACTTGGTAATAATCTCTTGGTGCCAGGGAGGCTTATCCCTGGGAGTCATGTCCCACACTGGGGGGAAGGTAGTAAGTTCATATTCTGCGCAAGAAAGAGGCATTTGAGCAACCAAGAGGCATTCAGGATGCAACTCTTAGGTAATATATAACACTAGGCTAAGTTTCAATTTCTCAAGAATAAGGTTCATAAGTACAATCATAAATATCAAGGGCCTGGTGTAACGGTCTAGCCTTCTTTAGGCTCTTCCCATGTATTCTAGGGATTCTTGCTGCTCTATTAGAGAATATAGCAGGACTTCCCAGGATGGGAATTAAATATTCTTTTGGTGTGGGTCTCCATCCACCAAGACAGCACCACATGACCACTTGAACATATTCATATTCCATGGAGGTATGCCCCAGGTGGACCCTTCCCCACACATCCCCCCATCACTGACACCCCGCACCAGTGAACCTCTCCTACCACAGTTTTGACACTTCTTCAGTACAAAACCTCACCCAAAACAAAACCAAAAATAAATAAATAAATAAATAATAAAATAATAAAATAATAATAACGAAAAATAACAAATAAAATACAAAATAAAAAATAATTTTTTCTTTGTGTCTTTCATCATCATAAGACATGTTATCTTTCACATACAGTGACAATGTCTTCTATATGTTCCCCCAGTGTCTTATTATTATTTTTTTTTGCCTTATTTTCAAATAATTTTTAGGTTACAGAAAAGTCACATACAAAATATAGGGGATTTTCATATACGCTACCCCCTCCCCCTCCCACGCTTTCCCCTATTAATAACATCTTACATAAGTATGATATATTTAATACAATTGATGAACAAATATTGATGCATTACCACTAATTGTGGTCAATGGATCACATTATGGTTTACATTTTGTGCTGTACGCTTTCATAGGTTTTGACACAATTTGTAATGACCATCATTGCAAGATCATGAAGAACAATTCCAATGCTGAAAAAATGCCCTAAGTTCCAGCTATTCTATTCTTCTCTCTCCCTCCCCTCATAAACTGTGGTAAAGCACTAATTTTCAATTTTTGAAGAATAACGTTCATAGTTACATGCAATAATACTGAGGGCTTGCCATATTGGTCTGTTTTCTTTTATTAGGCACTGCCTGTGTTCTGGAAAGATTCTTGCCCCTCTAATTGAGAACATAGCAGGACTCCCCAGGATGGAAGTTTAATATTGTCTTGTTTGTTGTGTGGGTCTCCACTCACTGAGATAACACGGTATAACAAGATGAACACTTTCATAATCCATATGCCCTAGGTGCACCCTATTTCACATATCTCCCACCCCTGATGCCCTGCATTAGTAACCTCCCTTGCTATTTGCCAATAGAATATTACCACCATTGTAGATTTTTGTTTTGTTTTGTTTTTCTAGGACGTACCAGGGATTAAACCAGGGACCTGGTAAATGGGAAGCAGGCACACAACCACTGAGCTACACCTGCTCCCCTCCATGACTGTAGTTTTAACCACAGACCTAAAAATCCCCAGAGTTCACCTGTTCCATCTTCCAGCCCTCTTCCCAGCACCATGGATAGTCCAACACAACCCCCTTTCCTCCCCCTCTCATTCCAACACCATCAATCCCAATCACATTACGGCACCACTATCACCCCCTTACACTGCCCAGCCACCCACTTCCACCTTACCATAATTTTGCCTACATTGAGCATCAGCTCACCACACACTACTCCCTTTCTGTCTCTTGATCCAGAGTCTAGCTCTGTAACTGTGCTCAAATTGCTTAAGTCATATCAGTGAAGGTATGTAATATTTGTCCTTCAGTGACTGTCTTACTATCCATGTTGTCCCATGTGTTAATACTGCATTTCTTCTTGCAACTGAGTAATATTTCATTGTGTGTGTGTGTGTGTATGTATATATATGCCACAATTTGCTTATCCATTCATCTGTTGATGGACAATTGGGTTGCTTGCAACTTTTGGCAATATTGAATAATGCCACAGTGAACATTGTTGTGCACATATCTGTTCATATCCCAGCTGTTAATTCTTCTGGGTATATATGCAGCAGTGGGATTGATGGATCATATATCAATGGCAGTACTATAGATAGCTTCCTGAGGAACTGCCAAACTGTCCTCCACAATGGCTGCACCATTCTACATTCCCACCAGCAGTGGATGAGTTCCTTTTACTCCACATCTTCTCCAACATTTATGGTTCTCTCTTTTTTAATAGCCAGGAGTTGAATAGGTTTAAGATGCTACCTCATTGTAGTTTTGATTTGCATTTCCCTAATAGTTAGTGATGTTGAGCATCTTTTCATGTGCCTTTTAGCCATTCCTATTTCTTCTTTGGAAAAGTGTTTATTTAAATCTCTTGCCCATTTTTTAAATGGGTTGTTTGTCTTTTTAGTTTCAAGATGTAGGATTTTGTTATATATGCTGGATATTGGGCCCTTATTGGGTAAATGGTTACCAAATATTTTCTCCCATTGAGTAGGCTGCCTTTTCACATTCTTGACAAACTCCTTTGAAGCACAAAAGTTTTTACTTTTGAGGAGGTCCCATTTATTTATTTTTTCTTTAATTGCTTATGCTTTGGGTGTAAAGTTTATGAAACCATTTTCTACTACAAGCTCTCAAAGATACTTCCCTATATTATCTTCTAGGAGCTTTATGGTCTTGGTTCTTATATTTAGATCTTTGATCCATCTGGAGTTAATTTTTATATAGGGCATGTGATGGTGATCCTCTCTAATTCTTTTGAATATGGATATCCAGTTCTCCAAGCACCATTTGTAGAAGAGGCCATTCTGTCCCAGTTGAGTAAGCCATTTGTTGAAGAGGCCATTCTGTGCCTGTTGAGTGGGCTTTGTGGCCTTGTCAAATATCAGTTGACTATATATGTGAGAATCTATATCAGAACACTCAGTTTGGTTCCATTGGTCAGTATGTCTAGCCTTGTGCCAATATCATGCAGTTTTGACCACTTTAGCTTTGCAGTTAGCATTAAAGTCAGGTAGCCTGATTCCTCCAATTTTGGTTTTCTTTTTAAATATGTTTTTCGCTATTTGGGTTCCTTACCCTTCCAAATAAATTTTATAATTAGCTTTTCCAATTCAGCAAAAAATGCTGTTGTATTTTTTATTACGATTGCATTAAATCTGTAAATCAATTTGTGTAGTACAGATATCTTAATAATATTCAGTCTTTCAATCTATGAATAGGGAATATTCTTCCCTTTACTTAGGTCTACTTTGATTTCCTTTAACAATGTTGTGTAATTTTATGTGTACAAGTCCGTTACATCTTTAGTTAAGTTTATTCCTAGATATTTAATTCCTTTAGTTGATATTGTAAAAGGAATTTTTTTCTTATTTACTCCTCATATTGCTCATTATTGGTGTACAGAAATGCTACTGATTTTTGCATGTTGATCTTATATCCTATCACATTACTGACCTCGTTTATCAGTTCTAGAAACTTTGTTGTAGATTTTTCAGGGCTTTTTACATATAGGATTGTGTCATCTGCAGATAGTGAAAATTTTATTTCTTCCTTTTCAATTTGGATGCCTTTTATTTCTTTTTCTTCCCTAAGTACTGAAGCAAGTATTTCTAACAATGTTAAATTAGAGCAGTGACATTGGGCATCTTTGTCTTGTTCCAGATCTTAGAGGAAAAGCTTTTAGCATTTCACCATTGAATATGATGTTAAATATGGGTTTTTCATATATACCCTTTATCATGTTGAGGAAGTTTCCTTCTATTCCTATCTTTTGAAGTGTTTTTATCAAGAAAGGATGCTGTATTTTTTCAAATGCTTTATCTGCATCAGTAAAGATGATCATGTGTTTTTTTAAATTTCAATCTGTTAATATGATGCATTACATTGATTGATTTTTTTTTATGTTGAACCATCCTTGCATACCAAGGATGAAACCCTCTTGATCATGGTGTATAATTTGTTTGATGTGCTGTTGAATACAATTAGTAAGTATTTTGTTGAAGATTTTAGCATCCAGATTCATTAGAGAGATTGGTCTATAGTTTTCTCTTCTTATAGCATCTTTATATGGATTTGGTATTAGGGTAATATTGGCCTCATAGAACAAGTTAGGCATTGTTCCCTCCACTTGTATTTTTTGGAAGATTTTAAGTAGGATTGGTGTTAGTTCTTTCCAGAATGATTGGCAGAATTCACCTTTGAAGCCATCTGGTCCTGGCCTTTCTTAGTTGGGAGGTTTTTGATTACTAAGTCAATCTTTATTACTTCTGCTCAGTCTGTTCAGTTCATAAATTTGTTTTGTCAATGTAGGCTGCTTGTGTGTTTCTAGAAATTTGTCCATTTCATCTAAGTTATCCATCTTGTTGGCTTACAATTTTTCAAAGTATACACTTAAGATACTTTTTATTTCTGTGGGATCAGTGGTAATATCCGTTTCCTCTTTTCTTATTTTATGTATTTGCATGTTCTCTCTTTTTTTCTTTGTTAGTCTTGTTAAGGGTTTGTTGATTTTATTACTCTTCTCAAAGAACCATCTTTTGGTTTTGTTAATTTTTTCTAGTGCTTTCTTATTCTCAATTTCATTTAGCTCTGCTCTAATCTTTGTTATTTCCTTCTTTCTACTTGCTTTGGGATTAGTTTGTTGTGATTTTTCTAATACCTCCAGGTGTCCAGTTATGTCTTTGATTTTAGGCCTTTCTTCTTGTATAATATAAACATTTATACTATAAATTTCCCTTTCAGCACTGATTTTGCTGCATTCCATAGGTTTTGATGTGTTGTGTTCTCATCCTCATTTGTTTCAAGGTATTTACTGATTTCTTTTGCAATTTCCTCCATTATCCACTGATTGTTTAAGAGTGTGTTGTTTATCTTCCATATCTTTGTGCCTATTCTGGTTCTCTGCACCTTCTTAATTTCCAACTTTATTCCATTGTGGTCAGAGAAATTATTTTGTATAATTTCAATCACTCTGAAATCATTGATACTTGTTCTGTGGCCTAGCATGTGGTCTATCCTGGAGAATTGTACATGTGCACTCGAGAAAAATGTATGTCCTACTGTATTTGGGTGTAATGCTCTTTATAAGTCTATTAGGTCTAGATCATCTAACATATTATTCAAAGTCTCTGTTTCTATCGCCCTCTGTTAAGATGTTTTGTCTAATGGTGATAATGGTGTATTAAAGTCCCCCACTATAATGTAGAGACCTCCATTTCTCCCTTTTTTCTCTGAATATTTGCATCATGCAATTTGGGACATCCTGGTTAGGTGCATAAATGTTTATGACTGTTCTTTCTTCTTGATAGATTGCCTCTTTTATTAATATATAGTTTCCTTCTTTGTCTCTTACAACAGTTTTGCATTAAAATCTATTTTGTCTGATATTAACATAGCTACTCCAGCCTGTTTTTCTTTATTGTTTGCATATAAAATTGTTTTCCAACCATTCACTTGCAACTTCCTTGCATCCCTGTGTTTAAGGTGAGTTTCTTGTAGACAGCATATAGACAAGTTATATTTCCTTATCTCTTCTGCCAATCTGTGTCTTTTGATTGGAAAGTTTATTCCCTTAACATTCAATATTATTACTGTTAAGGCAGTACTTAAATTAGCCATTTTTTCTTTAGGTTTATAAATGTCATATTTTGTTTTTATTTATCTTATTATCTTTTTGTTTATTCTTACTTCTAATTTTCCTTTCTATACTCACCTCCAACCCTCTGTTTCCTGTTTTTTTTTCCCCTTTCAACCTGCAGAATTCCCTTTAATATTTCTTGAAGCACCAGTTTCTTGTTGACAAACTCTCTTAATTTCTGTTTGTTTGTGAATATTTTGAACTCTCCTTCATGTTTGAATGCCAGCTTTGCTGGATACTGTTTTCTTAGGTAGCAGTTATCTTTAATACCTTAACTATGTCATACCACTGCCTTCTCACTTCCATTGCTTCAGGTGAGAAATCACTGCTTAATCTTATCAAGCTTCCCTAGTATGTGATGGATCTGTTTTTTCTTGCTGCTTTCCATTTTCTCTCTTTGTCTTGAATTTTTGACAATATGATAAGTATATGTCTCAAGGTAGGCTTGTTAGGATTAATACTGTTTGGAGTGCGCTGAGCTTCCTGGACATGTACATTCATGTCCCTCAAAAGAGTTGGGAAATTTTCAGCCATTATTTCCTCCTACACTCCCTCTGCCCCCTTTCCCTTCTCTTCTCCCCCTGGGATGCCTATAATGCGTGTATTTGTGCATTTCATGTTGTCTTTCAATTCCCTGAGTCCCAGCTGATTTTTTTCTATCTTTTTATCTATCTCCTCTACTAGTGTTCAATTTCAGATGTACTATCTTCGATGTCACTAATTCTTTCCTCTGCCTGTTGAAATCTACTGCTTTGTGCTTCCAGTGTATTTTTGATTTCTTGCATTGTGCCATTCATGATCAGATCTGTTATCTTTTATGTATGTTTACAATTTCTTCAGTATGTTCCTCCAGTGTCTTCTTAATATCCTTTATCTCTTCCCTTACTTTATTAAGTTGATTCATGGTAGTTGTTTGGACATCCTTGATTAGTTGTTCCACATTCTGCATCTCCTCCTGTTTTAGAGTTTGTTCATTAGACTGGGCCATGTCTTCCTGTTTCTTAATATAACTTGTAATTTTTTGTTTGTGTGTCTAGGTATCTGTTTATCTTGATGGGTTATTCTGATGGTTTGCTTCTCTTTCTACTTTAGTGTTTTATTTTGTTTTTGTTTTTTGTTAAGGTTCCTCTTTGACTCTTGGTTCCACTTATTCTATATCCTTGTAATTGTCCATGTTCCCTTGAAATAATATTAAGACCATGGAAAATAAAGAGAGAAGAAGAAGAAAGAATAATAGTAATAATAACAAAGATAAAAAAGGAACCATAAAAGTGCCATAAAAAAGTAATGAGTGAAAATTCATGAAAATAAAAAGGAATAAGAATAAAAAAGGTGAAATAAAAAAATCAAACAAGAAAAAATAGAATAAAATAAAAGACTGGAAAGATTAGAAGACAAAGAAGAAGAAGGAGAAGGAGAAGGAGAAGGAGAAGAGAAGGAGAAGAAGAAGAAGAAAACTGAACAAGAGAAGATGGGATGAAAGAAAAGCAATAGAAGAGGGAAAAAAAGAAAAAATTAAAGCAAATAAAGAAACTAAGAAGTAAAAATAAGAAAGAGAAAAAAAGGAAACAAAGAAACAGAGAAAGAAAAAGAAAACAGCATCTCAGAAAAAAACAGTCTTCCCTCTTAGGTCCCTAGAAACCATCTCAGGCTGCTGATGCTCATCAATCAATCACCCTGCAGCCTGCCCTCCACAGATAAGGTACCCGGTATTAGAGAATAAAATAGAGAATAAAAAAGTAAAATAAAATAAATAATTATAAATATAAAATAACAGACCAAAAAATCCAAAACAAAAAAATCTCAGTCTTTAAGGTCCCTGTCACAAGGTGCTGGTTGGGTGGCTGACAACCTGCTGGATCACTCTCTGCATCCTTTCTCTTAGAAGATAGCAGGAATTGAACCAGGGACCTAGTACGTGTGTCAGGCAGTCCTTCACTGATCTACATGCACTCCACAGGTCAGGTAGGCTTCTGACTGCTTATCTGGCTCTCTTAGGCCTCTTTTCCCTCAGGCAAACTGAACTTCTAACAGTTTACTGTCTATCTTTCCTGGCTTCCTTCTCTCCCAGGCTGTTTTGGTGCCACCTACCCTCTCACTGAGCTAATTCCTCTCTCTCCCAGGGTGGTTGGGTGTGACAGCCAGCCTGATCGGATCCCCCTCCCCTTTCCCTGGGGCTGCTTCAGTGCTGGCTGGGGTCTTTACTGAGTTTCAAAGGGGGCTCAGCTGGCAAGCTCACTGAAGAGAAACCACTCTCTGCCCTCCATCAGACCTCTCTGCCTCCCAAGGAGGAGGACCTTCTTTCCCCACTCAGTTGGCTGTAGTGAGCCAGGGGTTTTACTGAGGCTATTTGCTTTCAGGGTGGGGTATATGTGCCATTCCCAGCCACAGGTGCAAGTTACTAAGAGTTTTCATTTGGCCTCTTTGTCTCTCTGATCTTCTCCCACTTGAATGATGCACAGCACTCTCCTCCCCAAAGCAGTTCCCTCAGATTGCTTTTTGCCCTTCCTCCATTGTTTTTGTGAATGAGCCATGCATGCGTACTCTGATGCAATCTTCCTGGAAGTCCTAGCATCCTATCTTGATTAAAACACCTTGAAAATAAGAATAGAAGGAAAATTCCTTAGCATGATACAGGTCCTGTATGAAAAACCCACAACCAACATCCTACTTAATGGTAAAAGGTTGAAAACTTTCTATCTAAGATTGGGAGCAAGAGAAAGATGCCCAATGTCACCAATATTATTCAACATTGTGCTAGATGTTCTAGCTGGAGCAATTAGGCAAGAAAAAGAACTAAAGTTACACAAATTGAAAAAGAAGAAGCAAAAGTCTTACTATTCACAGATGACATAATCTTATATTTATAAAACTCTGAAATATCTGTGAGAAAGCTCCTAGAAATAATAAATGAGATTAGCATAATGGCAGGATACAAGACCAACATGAGAAATCAATAGTGTTTTTACACAGTAGTAATGAGTGATCTGAGGAGGAAATCGATGGTAAAAATCCATTTACAATAGCAACAAAAAGAATCAAATATCCAGGAATTAATTTAACCAAGGATGTACCTGTACTCAGAATACTACAAAAGAGTGCTAAAAGAAATTAAAGAAGATCTATAAAATGGGACATTCCGTGTTCATGACTTGGAAGACTAAATATTGTTAAGTTATGAATTCTCCCCTAACTGTTTAAAGTTTTAATGGAATCCCATTGAAAATTCCAACAGCATAGTTTACAGAAATAGAAATGTCAGTTATCAAATTTACTTGGAAGAGAAAGGGGCCCCAAATAGCCAAAAACATCCTAGAAAAGAAGAGCAAATTTGTATGACTCATACTTCCTGAACTTTAAGGCATATTACAAAGATACAGTGGTCAAAACAGCACAGTATTGGCATAGATAGACATATTGATCAATGGAATCTAAGTGAGAGCTCAGAAATATACCCTCACCTCTGTGGTCAACTGATTTTGACAAGCCTACCAAATCTACTTTACTGGGACAATCTCTTCAACAAATAGTTCTGGGAGAAATGGATATCCAAAATCAAAAGAATGAAAGAGGACCCCTATTTCACTCCCTACACAAGATTCAACTCAAAATTGATAAAAAAACCTAAACATAAAAGCCATTTCCATACAACTACTAGAAGACATTGGTAGAAAGCATCTTGATTTAATGATAGGAGGTGGGTTCTTAGACCTCACACCCAAAGCAAGAACAATGAAAAAAAAAAAAATAGACAATTTTGAGGTCCCCCTCCTCACAATTAAACACTTTTACACTTTGTCAAGAGGGTGAAAAGGCAACCTACTCAATGGGAGAAAATATTTGAAAACCAGATATCTGATAAGTGTTTACTATCCATGATATATAAAAAGAGATCCTTTAATTCAACAGTAAAATCAAACAACCTGATTAAAATATGGGCAAAAGACTTAAACATTTCTACACAGAGGAAATACAAATGGCAAAAACAAAATAAAACAAAACAAACAGACAAAACACACACACACACGAAAAGATGTTTAACATTGCTAGCTATTAGGGAAATGCAAATCAAATTGCAATGAGATATCATTTCACACCTATTGGAATTGCCACCATTAAAAAAAAAAAAAAAGCACTTATTCACTGCTGCTGAGAATGCAGAATGGTGCAGCTGCTATGGAAAACTGGTGGTTTCTAAGGAAGTTAAATATAGATCTTCCATGTGACCTGGCAATACCACTCTTAGGTATATACCCAAAAGAACTGAGAGCAGGGACACGAACAGACATCTGCACACCAATGTTCATAGGGCATTATTCACAATTGCCAAAAGATGGAAACAACCCAGGTGTCCATCAACTGATAAATGGATAAGCAAATTGTGGTATATGCGTATGATGGGCTTGACTATAAAAAGAAATGAAGTCGTGAAGCATATGACAACATGGATGACATTATGTTGAGTGAAGCAAGCCAGACACAAAAGGACAAATGTTGTATGGTTTCACTACTATGAACTAAATATAGTGAGCAAACTTATGGAGTTAATAGCTAGAATATAGGTCATCAGAAGATAGAATGAGTATAGACAATGGAAAGTTGAGGCTTAATCCATTCAGAACTGTAAATGTGTGGAAATGAATAGAAATGTCAAAAGTACATTATACTGTTTGTAATTAACAGTGCTAATATTTGGGTTTGATAGTGGGTTAAAGGGAAAAGTCTAAGATCATATGGAAAATGAGTATGGTTAATAGTGCATATATAGGAATGTTTTTCTCTGAAAAAGAATAAATGTACAGTAATGTTACCAGATATTAATAAGGTTATATTTGGTTAAAAATACAACCAAAGCCAACTAGGGACTGCAAAGTATAGCAATATATTAATATTCTTCTATCAATGGTAAAAAAATAAAGGAAGTATGCTAAGTGATTAAAAAGTAGACAAAAGTACTGCATATTGTTCCACCATCTATAAAAAATGTAAATACAAATAAATGTGTAGAAATGGAAATAGATTAGCAGTTATGTATGGCAGGTGTGATGGTTAGGCTAAAGTGTCAACTCGGCCAGGTAATGGTGCCCAGTTGTTTGGTCAAGCAAGCTCTGGGCTAATTGTAATATAAGGGCATTTCATGGACTTTAATCATCAGTGAGTTGATTGCATAGAAGGCTGGTTACATCTACAATCAACTAAGGAGATTGCCATCAGCAATGATTGATGTCTCATCCAATCAGTTGAAGGCCTTAAAAGGAGAAGTGATTTCAGCATTCAGAGAGAGAATTCTGATCTCTACTTCAGACAGACAGCGTCTCCTGGGAAATCATCAAGGACCTTCATTGGAGACCCTGGTTTGAAGGCTGCCTTGCAGAATTTGGACTTGTGCATCCCCATGGTCATGTGATACAATTTGTAGATATCTCCTGTCAGTTCTATTTCCCAAGATAACCCTGATTAATACACAGAGGAAAGAAAGAGGAATTGAGAAGTAAGTACAAAGTGTTATGGCATTTTCTTTTTGGAGTAATGGAAATGCTCTATTACCTTACACTGTTGAATGCACACCTCTGTGATTATACCAAATGCCACTGATTGCACACTTTAGATGGATTGTATAGTTTATAAATACATTTCAATAAAACCAAGAAAAACACAAAAACAATAAGACAAATGATCCAATAAAAAATGACAAAGTATGAACAGACATTTCACTGAACAAGATATAGAAATGGCTAATAAGGACATGAAAAGGTGCTCAGCATCATTAGTCATTAAGGAAATGAATATTAAAATCACAGTGGTTTCATATCCACTAGAAAGGCTACAATAGTTTCACAGACAATAATAAATGTATACCATCACATACATTGATGGTAGGAATGGAACTTTTTTTCAGTCAATTTGGAAAACATCTTGGAAGTTTCTTAAAATGTTAACATAAAACTTCCACATGACCAAGCAATTCTACTACTAGGTGGTCTATCCAAAAGAAATGAAAACATATGCCCATATAAAAACTTGCACACAAATGTTCAGGGAAGCATTATTCATAATAATAGCCAAAACCTGCAAATATCTTGAATGGCTATTAACTGGTGGAAACCCTAGTCGATGAGAAACATGACTACTGATACATGCTACATCCTTGATGGACCTCAGAAACATTATGCTAAATGAAAGAAGCCAGAGACAAGAGATCACATGTTGTGTGATTCCCTTTTAAATGAAACATTCAGAAAAGGCAAATATATAAATAGAGAAAGTAGCTTAGTGATATCGTGGGACAGAGGGTGGGAATGGGGACTAACTGTAAATGGATATGCGGGACCTTTTTGGGGTAATGAAATTTTTCTAAAACCAATTTATGTTTATAGTTGCACCATTTGGCAAAAGTACTAAGAATCATTGAATTGTACACTTGAATTGGGTGAATTTTATTATATCTAAAATTTACCTCCATAAAGTTAATATATAAAAAAAAAAAGAGGCCTTTTGATTAATTTAGATCTGGCTGCTACTTTAACAAAAGGTTTCACTGCTATGCCCTCATTTCTTACATTGAGATCATTTGCTTCCAGGAAAGACACACTTGGTATAGAGCAAGTTGCTTCATGGTGCATTGTGGGGACGCAGGCTCAGGGCACAAAGGAAACTTTCAGTAAATGACTGCTTTATTAGTTACACAGCACAAAGTGTCCAAAAGAGCAGGGGAAGAAATTCCATTGTGGCCAGTCTCCAGGGGTGGCCAAAACTGCTCAGTTCGGTGTTGGTAGATGGCAGTTCCACACGTACTACTTGCATTGGGGAAGAGAGACGAATCTATGCTATTTGAGGGTGCTAATTATATACTCTGCCACTACGAATTCTTGCCTTAATTAGCCTTTGATGCTGCTTGTTGCTGGTTTCCAGGTTTAAGGTCTGGAGGGGCCTTTTCTTGAGACTTAACATCTTCCCCAAGTTGCCGAATGGAAACAACCTGAAACATTGTCACAACAATAGAAGGGGGCTGGGTAGGCAAAGGCTGGGAGATGGCTGCTGAGCATATCTGTGACTTCCCCAGCACTTGGGTCTTCCATATTTTCTCTATTTTGCCCCAAAGCTTAACAGTTCTTACTTGAGTTTCATCACTCTCTTCTTGAAATTTTTCATAACAGCTAGAAGAAAAAAATGTGGCACCTTCAATATTCTGACTGGAAATTTTCTTTGAAAATTTCATTGAGATTTACTATCTTCTACATTACTGCAATTGATAGCATTGCCAAAACTTTTACCTCTAAATAGTAGCATTTATTTTTCTCCAAACTCCAAAAATATTTTCTTCACTATTCTTTAAGCCCTCACTATCAGCCTCCTGGAGGTCCTTCCTGCTCTTATACACAGTGTTTTTGAGTCTTTCTATATTTTACTCATTGTATCACTCCAAAGCCAGGGTCAATTTTTGTTGTTGTTTTATGTTTGTTTGCTTTACAGCAGTACCCCCTTTCTAGGTATGGATTTCTATTCTGATTATGTATAACTGCATAACAAACTACCCTGAAACTTGGTGACTCAAAACAACAATTTTATTTTATCATCATTTTGAGGGTTAATCAAGAACTGTGGATTAGCAAGAATTCAGCTGAGTGGCTCATCTCCGCTTCATGCAATACCAGCTGGGGGAAAAGACTGATACTGGAGGATCTACTGCCAACATGGCTTACTCACATGGCTAGCAAGTTTATGATGGCTGTTGGCTGCTGGCTGGGAACTCAGCCAGGGTAGTTCTCTCCATGAGGCAGTTTTGGCTTCCTAACAGCATGGTGGCTGACTTCCAAGAGTGAGTGTTCCAAGAAACAGGTAGTAGAAATGCCAGTCTGCAAAGGTCTATGACCAGAAGTAGTGACAATAAACCTTCCAACATATTCTATTAGTCAAAACCATCACAGAGCCCACCCACTTGATGGGAAGCATGTCATGGCATTTGTGACTTTTTTAATTGGTCACATCTGGTATGTTCAAAGGGCAGAAAGATGAATACTTAGATAAAATCTTGCACTGTCCTTTGAGTGATTCTAATGTAAAATCAAATCATCTTAAGAACTCAGGGAATGTGGATAGTGCTCTTAATGGCATCTCTGAGTACATGCTAAATAGATATTTATGGAAGGTATAAAATCACTTTTAAAGAAAAGCCTGTCTACATTGTTAATCAAACTAATGGGCACAGAGATCTTGCTTCTAGAGTGCAAAAACAGAAGGGGAAAACATTGATCTGAAGTAGGCAGGAGCAGGAGGAATAACAGAGTTACTAAGAGCTCGGTCTCAAACTGAGAGCTGGAATTAAAGAGGTTGAGTGGAAAATTCCATGGGATGGAAAGTGAGGAGGAGGGCATATCTGGGCTAAAATTTACAGGTTGATATCAGGTTCAAATGGAATAAGACAGGAAGTGAGAACAAGGAGAGGAGGAAAGTAAGGGAATTTTAGGTCACTGTCAGAAACAGGACTGTAGCACTAGCTTGCTAATATTACCCTCTATTTCCACTATGCATGATCAGTTATTTTAAAAGTACAGAAGCAGGGCAGAAAGAAACAATGAGTGATTTTCTTTCTCTAGACATTTAAATTGTCAGTTGTATGTCAGTTGGAGTAAAGTATTTCTTCAAAATGCAGGTAGAAAACAGAGGTGGATTTCCAAGCTCCAAAAGATTTATAAGTGCTTTTTGGTATCCAGTTGGGAACTGATTTGGTATTTTGGAAGAATTCTTTAAATTTTACTTCTAGGAGCTCCCCAATGATTGTTTTCTTCCATGCAGAAGTATGAAACTGTTAAGAAGAAACACATGTACCAATTACAGTAATAGTACAATCTAGTCTTAAAAATGGACATGGCAGAAGTTATAATTGTTTCTCCTTTGCAAGTGTAGAAAACTAACTACTTGGGTTTAACTACTACCCATCTTTCAAGTCAACTGCTTTTTTTCTTTTCCTTTTGAAAACTTTTATTGATATATCCCTATCTCTTGTAATCTGAGTTAGAGCATCTTCTATGTTCCTTTATTTTAGTTTATAGACACCCCTTGCATAATGTTATATCTTTTCATTCCTTAATTATGGTACTGAGTTTTTTTCTCCAAATATTGTGAAAATTTGAGTATATTGTTTCTTACAGCTATAGATCTGCTCTGTCCAATATGGTAGGTGGTTTAATTTCCTAGGCTGTTTAAAGCAAATACCATGAAATAGTTTTGCTTGAACAATGGGAATTTATTAGCTTACAGTTCTGAAGCTGAGAAAATGTCTAAATCCAGGCATCATCAAGGTGATGTTTTCTTCCTGAACACCAGGCTGCCAGTGATCCTGGGTTCCTCTGCCCCATGGCAAGGTACATTACAGCATCTGCTGCTCTCTCCCTTCTTTTCCGGGTTTCATTGATTTTAGTTTCTTACCTCCCTGGCTTTCTCTCTCTTTGTCTCAATTTCATTTCATTTATAAAGGACTCCAGTAATAGAATTAAGACCCATCATTACTGAGGCTTGTCACACCTTAACTGAAGTAGCCACATCAACAGGACCTGCTTTCACAGAAATGGATTAAATTTAAGAAAATGTTTTTCTGGGGTACTTGCAGCTTCAAACCACCACAGACAGCACTGCTCAAGATTTTAAATTTCTTAATAGAATAAGGGAAGAAATAGCTATGCCTGAACATTATTACAATAATTAGACTTCATGTAGGAAATTCTGAAAATATTCTTATGTATATATTATACTTTTACATTAAATTTTAGCTTTGTTGGTATGGTATAGATAGCTATTCTAAAACATAAATCAAAACTTGGGTATGCTAAATAGAAGCATTCTTATTCACAGAAATGCCTAATAATGACATAGAGCTATAAATTTCACTTGTTCTGAATTTTATTTGGACATTCTGGCTTAGTTAGTCCTGAGATAAACTCTTGTACTCTTTAATGATCTGTATTGAGGCTCCACACTGAGCAAAGTGACATGAGTAAGAGGGCAGTTTTACATATCTCTGTAACATGCCAAATCTGAGTATGAACCACATTGTAAGGTGCTTTGGTATTTATTTAAATATATCATAACAATTAGGTTAAGCTATAGACTGCTTTAAAGAGGCAATCATAGAGACAGAATGGTAGAATGAAAACTATGTTCACAGTCACGAAAGGGCTTTTCAGGTAGAAAGAGGTATATATTATATTAGATAAATAAGAGTCAGCAACTAAGAGGAAAGAATAGTTTATTGGTCTTATTTTCAGCTGCTTGGAAAATTACAGATATGACCTTATAAGCTATTGTTCTCTTCAATGATGCAAATATATGACAGCAATGTAAAACGGTTGAAGGAAAGTGCTCATTAGTCCTTGGTAGGACCTGTGCTCTTGCTCAGTGACTGTCCAGATTTATGGATTTTGCTTATTCAACCAGGAAAGAATCATGGACCCCCAACTCTAAATGAAGAAGCAAGAGGAAACCTTATGCTTTGGAAAATATGAGAGAAAGAAAATTAAATATTGACTGAAGAGAAAAATTTCTAATTGGATAGGAAAAGTTAATTCACTTTGTGGACTAGAAAATGAGACCTTATCTCTAAATGCTCTCAGATGCATGAGCATTTACTAGTCATATTTATCCTTTATGGATTGCCATGTGGGCAGGGTAAAATTTCCATTTTTCCTTCATGCCCCTATATTACATGCTTTCTCATCTTCACTGTTCATTTATGAATAGACCGAAGAGAGCATATTCCTTGTTAAATACATACAAAGCATCTATTTCCAACAATGTAATAATTACACAAGCAGAGTTTATTGCTTTAGCTTACACTTGACTGAAATCCATACATTGAAATCTTTACGTTTTACTCCATATAATTTTAGCCCTTAGTGTCTTTTAATTACACATTTCACAGCCTGCCTTCTTGCCCAATGTTCTTTCATCCCTGCTGCTATAAACTTTATGCCCTCCCTCCTAAACTGCAAAGTATAGTCATTGGTCACATTGACACTTTTTTTCCTTCTTTCTAGGATGATTCTGATATGAGCATATGGGTGCTAAAATAAGAATCTGAATGGGTCCCAGTGTAAAACCTCCCTGCATTGTGGCTTACCCTAACATAGAATATAAGGCCTGTCTTTTGGTAACAATATAAATGTTTGGAATGGAAATGAGAGCTTTAGTTCAACTCTTGGTACCAAAATTATATGTTAAAACATTATTCTTTTCACATTTTAATCTGCCTAAGCATTTGATCTCTAGTTTTATTACCTTTAGTAAATTTGCATGATTATTTGTGTAAAGTGTTTTATTATTAGGTCCAGAAAGTTGGAATTTGACTGGATTTGGTTGCTAATTAATGCTATAGACAGAATCAGAAGCTGCGTGTATCATAAATGTTGCTATAAATATTAATTGTTCTTAGCCATCATATTTTTTTTAACATAGTATGAATTACTTTACCATAAAACATTTTTGGCTTTAACGGTGATTTTCCTCTGTATGCTGGAATCATCAAAAATTTGCCAGAGTCATTTCCTCTTAGAGCAAATTTGGAAACATAGGTAAATAGACATTTGGATGGTGACCTTTCATAAGTGTAAGAAATGCAGGAGGTCTGTTTACTGGAGAGGGATCTTATGAAGTTGTTAATATTTGAGAAAAGCAGGAGAGCTTTTCAAATCTATTTTAAAATTTTAGTTCAATGATTTTTCTGAGGAACAAAGAAAATGTTACTATATCATAATCTGCTTAAAAACGTCCATGAATTCCCAATACTCCTAACATAAAGTCCAAATTCCACAGCATAGTTAACAAGTTTAGAATGTGTTCCTTAATTATTTCTCTAACTATATCTTCAACTATTTCCTGCCTCTTATACCCAGCTCAATCCATCATGAGTGATTTGCAGTTCTCTGAATTGCCATCCTCCCACATATGCTTTTCCCTCTGCCTTGAAATCTCTCACACCATGTCCTCTCTCCACCCCCAAACATAGGCCATAGTTCCCAAATGATTTTCAAATATCTTTTCAGCCTTTTATTTTATTTCTATGAGGAATTCACTGACTACCTCCTCCCTCATACATAGCCAGCATCATGAAGTGGCCACAGTGGCAGGTATGGAGACTATGCATGAGCCAAAGAGCATAGACTTTCATTCAGTATGTCCAATCTACCAGGAGGCAGAGTCAGATACCAATGCTGAGTCTCTGAAAATACACTGTTCCCTGAGGGGACAAACTTCCTGGAAAATCCATTGGTTCATCCTAAAAGATGAGTAACATATAATTAACATATAATTAACATATAATTTTGCCTTTCCTACCCATCAGTCTCAGCCAGCACCACTATTTAAGGGCTTAGAGAGTGCTTGAATGACTGGAACCATATCTCACATAATATCATGTAAGTTTATATAAAAAGTAATAAAACAAAATAGAGTTACTATTGCTAAGAGATTTAAAATGGAGTTGTCAGGTCATTCTGGAGTTTCTCTTATGCAATTCCTAGCCAGATATCACAAACTGCCAAAGAATGCAAAATCTCAAGCAACAGTATTCCTCAAAACCCTAAGGACATCTGGGCATCAGACACAAATCACAAGATGTAGAACTCAGTGAGCAGCCTAATCCAAAGGACATTTGGTGCACATTGAATATCCACCAATCACAAACAACTGCTTTAAAAACCCTAGCCTGGAAGCACCATGAAGGGACACGATTTGGGATCCTACCTGAATCTGTGCTCCACAAATTGCAATTTTAAGACCCAAATAAATACCTTTGTTGCCATGCAGTTCAGTTTGTTATATCTCAGTCAACATTATGTGGTGTCAGAAACAGAATTTGAAGTGACCACTAACCTGACTCCAGAGCCACGGTTAGATTCCAGCATGGTACCTGCAAAAGCCCCTTGGGCTCTGTCAACTTCCTGACAGCCCCAGGTTCCTCTTGGTGAGTCCTCTCAGTTCTGAGCCTCCCTCTTTGGTTGTTCTGGCCATTCCTTGTGGGTCCTCTGGTAAAAGACATCTGAACTTTGGTTCTTATTCATTTGGGCTGGTAGCAGCAATCCGTTTGTGTAATTAATCTTTGGTCTTCTAGGTTGGATTGGTGGCAGCAGTACTTTTGTATTTGTCCTTTTTGGTATACAAGGAAAATTTCCTTGTCTGATGAGTACTCTAATAGGACTTTAAAAATTCTTACTTTGATATTGAGCTCTTTTAATTGGAGGGTTGCCTTCCTAGCAATCAGTTTGATCTGTGTTCTGGCTACTAGCAATCAAATAATTATTTTGTTGGACAAAGACAAGCACTTAAATGTTATTCGAGTACCCATAACCTTTTGATGAAAAACTTTGGCTTCCAAAAGCTAAGAGTCCCATAGAAGAATAAGGTGGTCACAGATGGGCTAGATTGACACAAGATCACCCACAATCCTCAAGACAATTTCTGTGCAACTAAGGACATCTGGTCATGGGTTGGACAACTAGACCACAGGCTGTTCACCAGGCAAAACAAGTATTCCATGAAAGGCACACTGTAAAATATCACTATTGTCCAAAGCCCAGACATTTCTTCTCAACTTTAAGATTTTGGATTGCTCACAATCAGAATTAACTAAAAGAATGGGTTCCAATCCTTCCAAGAACTCTAATGGTACACCACCATCTAGCACACCAGCTGATTCCCTGTATGAAAATTATGGTCCTGCCTCATGCAAAACATTATTGTTCTGGACCTGGCAATCTAGAGAAAATATTGAATTATAATTGACTACAATGGGGATTTTTGATATGACTAAATTGGTATATTGCTGCACTCAACTAGAAAATAGAGGCTCTGAAATAAGCAATCCAAATGGGATACTTTTTTAAATTGATATTTGGGAGCTTCCAAATACATAACTACTTCTAAAATTGCCTTCCTTTAAGAAACAACTAGTAAATTAACAATGACTAACAAAGATATTTAAGGGCTTTATCAAGCTTGAAAAATCATCTGGAACTCTTCATTTTGACTGTTCTAACCCTCCTTTAAACCCTTCCTATCCTCCTCCTCTATGTCCTAGCTTAGGCTAACACCCCTTCTGAAATGATAAGATTTCCCTAAATCCTACTGAAGACCCAGTAGGTTTTGCAAAATAATTCAATCTTATCATTCAGACATAAGTCTAGATACTCAGACTTTTACAAATTAATTCACATGAAAATTAATTGCTGGTAAAGGTCATGCCAAAATCTGGATAGAGAAAGCTAATTGGAAAGAACCCTTAAGTGATGTTTCAAAACAAGGAGCTACTGACAAAATAAAGCATTTAAGCTAGGTAAGGAACTACATAAGATCATACCTGAAGTTTTCCCCCAAATTATTGATTGGGAAAAAATCCTACAATATACCCAGAAATTCAATGAACCCATATATGAATATTATAAACAGGCTTGAAAAAAACCTTTACACAATTCTCAGGTCTTGACCATATTAACTATGAAACCTCTACTCTGTTTAATTCTACTTTTGTTAATGGCCTTTCAGAAAAACTAAGCACACTCTGAAAACATAAAACAACTAAATTGGGCCATGATGGAACCTAATGATTTACTAAATCTTATAGATCAATTAGATCACAACCTTACAAAGGCTGAAAAAAAGAAATCCTCCCAAGCTAAAACAGCACAAATACAAATAGCACAAATCATAAGTTTCCAATTACAACAGCTAAATAGGCCCTCGATGAGCCCTTTAGGAACCAAGGTTCAGTGAGCCAGTTCTTGTAATTACTGTAAACAACCAGGCCATTGGAAAAGAGACTGCCCCAAACAACCCCAAAACATGAGAAAACCCCCAAATATTCTTTTTGCTCTCTAAGAAAGAATGTGACTTCTAGGGCTGTTCCAGAGATATGGTGGAGGTCTTTCCAATATTCCACATCACATCTTTAGGTGAAACAGATCTAATAATTGGAGAGAGGGTATAAGGACTCTAATAGATACTGGGCCCACCTTATCTGTTTTAAATCCCACAACCCTCATTAACTCTCCTCCCCAGAGGACAGAATAATTTAAATGGTTTGTGGGAGTCTCCAACAAACCCATGACTGCCATTAAATCCATCTCCATTTCTTTTCAGTTAGGACCTTTACAAGGCATACAGGAATTTTTATTGTCCTCTCTGCCTGAATTCATCTTTGCAAAAGGGATTTCCTTGGATTATTCCAAGCACACAATAACCCAAAAGGGGAAAATTAATTTGGAACTCTTTGAACCATAAAAGCTCTTTGAACTGACCAGGATAAGAAATTAAGTCCCATCCATATTCCTGTCCCTTCAGTAAAAGAAATAAAATTTAAACACCACTCTCATTTAGATACTATTCCAACCCATTTATAGTCCACTTCACCTACCCATATGAGCACATTCTTTCTGGCCCACCTGCCCCTGCCCCCAGGACATCCTCCTAGACCTTGGCTAAATCCAAAGCATTCTAACTTTGCCTCCTCCCAAGACCAAATGTCAATTAAGAGGATTTTTAGACCTTACAGGATATTACAGAAATTGGATTCCTAGTTTTTCTTTGATGGCTCAATCTTTACATGCTTTGTTTAAAGCTGAACAAATTAGGCCCCTTATTTTGGATGAAACTAGTCAAAATTCCTTTAAGGAAATAAAGAACCAACTCCTTTTGGAAAACATAAACTATTTCCATTTGAAATTATAACAGGGAGACCTATGAAAATAAACTCTGGAATACATGAGCCCTGCCTCATAAAAGGAAATAAATTAACCTATGATCAGGAACTAATCAAAACCTTAAAGAAAAATGAAACCTTGGTAGAACAATCCTTTTATACTGTCCTCCCAGGAGACAAATATATTCAAACCAAATTCTTCAACCTGGTGGCTTTGTATATTGGAAACACATCTCCATAAAGATATATTCCAACCTCACTGGAAAGGACGCTACCAGGTACTTTTAACTAATCCATGTGCAGCTAAATTAGAAGGTATTGATTCCTGGATTCATATTTCTCATTTAAAGAAATGCCCCAGCATTGCCTGGAAATCCATTCCTCCTAGGGGACCTAAAGCTTAAAATTACCAAAGAGCAGAAGTAGATAGGCATCTGATATAGACAGATAACTCAAGACCTGGAAACAGGCCTGTATAATTAATACTTACTGGTGATCTTAGGCTTAAGTTATCCAGAAGTAGATGGCATCTGATGTAGACAGCTAACCCAAGAACCAGGACTAGGACCATTTCAATCATTAGATTGATGGGGAGTGGATGTAGCTCAGTGCTTGAGTGCCTGCATCCCATGTACAAGGTCCTGGGTTCTATCCGCCATACCTCCTAAAAAAAAAAAAGATTGAAATGGACTCAAAAATGCCTGCTATAATCTTCATTATTATCCTATCAACTCTCTTATTTGCGTTTTATTCCTCTCTCACCCCTTCTTTTTGTCCATCTTTGTCCCTCCCATAATGAATTCTACCCTTTTTTAAACTCCTCATTCTCACCTTAACCCTCTCTTCCTGGTCCCTTGACATTCAACATCAATTTTTCCCACCATACAGAGGGTTGCTGACCTAGGCCATCTATAAAATTTCTGGGTCTTCACTAATTTAGACCCCAGAGAAGTGCCACAGTTATTGGCCTCACTCAGGCATTCAAACCTACAGAAACACTAAAGACATCAAAGAGAAAATTCAAATATTACATGAACTAGAGAAGCCTGAATCTTGAGATTTATTTAGTTGGCTTAATCTTGGATTTTGGAGAGACTGGATTCATAGCATATCACAAACCTTGCCAATTCTTTTTTATTAGCCACTATAATATCTCTTATTGTCTCATCTCCAGAATAACAGCTACAACTAGCTTTTGAAACATGCTAATGTGCCAAGACCTTTATCTTGAAGCTCAAACACTTATGAAACTTATTTCTGTAATGACAACATTAGGACTAATTATAATTAATGCCTGAACCACCTCCCTGAAAACCTCCTTGTTGTTCAAATGCATCCCCTCTCTAAGCCATATTCTACAAATAAACTCACTACCTTCCCATCTATGGGGTCATGACTCCCATCGATAAGCCTCCCTGGCACTGAGGGATTAATACAAAATCCTGGTTAGCAATGTCTTCAGAGAGAGACCTTGATCCAAAGGGGGAAATGTAAAAAGAAATAAAACAAAATAGAGTTACTATGGCTAAGAGATTTAAAATGGAGTAGAGAGGTCATTCTGGAGATTACTCTTAGACAAATCTCAACCAGATTTCACAAAGTGCCTAGATATGAAAAGTCTCAGCAACAATGTTCCTCAAAGCCAAAGGACATCTGGACACCAGACACAAGCGACAAGATAAGGAAAACACTAAATTATATAACCTAAAGGAAATTCAGAACAGTCCATTATCCACCAATGACTGATGCTTTTTTTAAAAAAAAAACACCCCTGCCTATAAGCACCAAAATAGGTCATGATTTTGATTGCTACCTGAATCTGTGTTTCCCAAATTTGTAATTCTAAGACCCTAAATAAATGCCTTTGTTGTCTTGTGGCTTAGTTTTTTATTTCTTTGCTTAAGTTAGGTGACCCAATTCACACAAATGAGATCCAGGAATAGGCACATCACATACCTGCCATGCAAAATATGCCAGCATGATAGGGATTTACAAAGGTTTGTAGAATGAGTAGTGGATGTGGCTTAAGTGGTTGAGTGCTTGCTTACCACAAGGGAGGTCCTGGGTTCAGTTCCTGGTGCCTCCTAAAAACAAAAACAAACAAATAAACAAACGAAAAACCCAACTCAGGAGAGCCCTTGTGGTTCAGTGGTTGGCTTACCACATACATGGTCCCAGGTTTAATCCCTCGCCCCAGTACCTAAAAAAAAAAAAAAGGTATTTCAGTGTGTAGCATATTCATCGAATTAAAGAACTTTGTTTGGCTTTGTCACTGCAATAAAAAGAATACATGGTTGCAGGAATCAGAGATGAAAATAAGGTGGACCCTATTACCCTCACTTGCAGTAATACACAAGGTGACTTTATAATAGATTTGATGCCCTACACCCCAAAAGGGGTACAATTTTCAGGCAACAGAGAAAGATTTCCACTGAATTATAAGCTAAGGCTGCCACCTAGGCACTTTTGTCTCCTTGTGTCCAGGAATCAACAGCAAGAAAAGGAGTCATCGTTTTTACAAGGTTAATTGTCCCTGGTCATCAGGAGAAGGTAGGCTGCTGATACTCAAAGGGGGCTGGAAAGTAAGCACAGGTGGTACCTAAGGGTGAAGGGAATCAAAATGGATATTAGAAGAGGGAGGCTATTACTATCAGTTGCTGCCCTGAGACCAACTGCAATGGTAATTCCTCCCACTAACCTTTCTATGTTTCCCCTCAAGAAAAAAAGATCCATTGGAATCTCAGAGGAACTACTACCTGAAGGTATATGGAGTAAAAGATCCATACATGGTACATTTTGTGGACTATTGTAGGTATGGAGATATGCAGCCCATAATCCCCTTTAACTAAAAACTTTCTGCCCAATTACCAGGAGTACCATCGGAGGCAGCTTCCAACTATCAGATACACAGGGGTTGCCTTAGCTGCAGAGAGCACTTTCCCAAGGTTATGAGGAAACTATGCCTCTTGTGACTGACTGATGCTGGAGTATTAAGGCCTGGCCATTTCAGTTGGCCAAGGCATTGTGGGCCTGTATTGCAGTTTGACTTCCTCCATTGCCAAATACTGCTACCGCCCCCTTTGTTCCACAGGTGTTGGTCCCTAATAAACGCTTTGCACCCTACATTCTGTCTCAGCATCTGCTTGAAAACCCAACTTGAGACACTATGGTAATAGTCTTTTCATCTTTTGTAGATAGCACATTTTTGAGGGGCTGGAGCTGTGAATGCTTTACTATTTTATCTATAGCGCCTATCACAATAATTTAGCACCTTGTAGGTTCACAGTAAATATGGAAAAAATAAAAAAGAGAATTTAAAATATTCATGATAGGAAACATGTATATGCTACAGAATAATACTCAAATTAGAGTTCTAAGTATATTATATTGATCCAAATAGATAGAAAACTACTTTTAAATGACAAGATAACCATATCACATAACTTATTTCATATGTAGATGTAGATTATTTACTCCATGTATTTCCTGAATCTGTAAAATGATTGGTATACAGTAGATCTCGCTAAAATTTCTTGATGTGTCAGTGATACTTCTGCTATTTTCTTTAAGGTCCTATTTCTGGAAATTCTAAATTATAGTTCTAAGTAATTGGAAAAAGGGAATATTGAAAATGAATACACAAATGCAAGTGGATGTGATTAGATCACTTGGACTTTCTGCTTTAAACTTTAAGTTTTCTTGTTTTGAAATACCTAACTTTTGGATGCATTTTGCAGCAACTAAAATAGCATCTTCTATCACTGCCAGCAAACATGAATTTTTCTGCCTTGGATTTGACTTTGTTTTTAATGTAATTTTGTATGATCTACCTTACTATAGCAAAATTTTATCATGGTAGGGAAAGGCAGGTACTATGATAACTACAATAAATTTATGATAAAACCAGTGATTTTTACCTTCTCTACCAATCTCAAAATATATAGACATTTTATGCATAAATGCATGAGATATCTGTTATTGAAATATCCTGTTATGTTTATAAAGATGGAAGAAAGGTTTATTTTATTTCATAAGAGCAAATTATTTAAATTGTTCATATATTAGAATATAAGCTTGTAATGAAAGTTCTTGTTTTGAAAGAATTAAACAGTAACAATCTTAAAATTTATAGTAATCATTAAATTAGGTGTGTTTGCATGGGACATTGATCTTTAACCAAGTCTATCAATATCAAAATGCTAATATGAGAAAGTTACCATTAAAACAACATAACTAAAGAATAAACCTGGTTAAAATTGCAGGAAAGAACAATTATCTAAATTCATTATGGCTTTAATGAAATGAAATCAATTGTTTCTTTGAAGCACATATTATGTACTCACATTAGGGGAATTTAAGAAGTAGAAGACACAATCTTCACCTTTAAGAATTCTATAGTTTAGTGTGGTAGCTTCACAATATACTGGAAAGAGACAGTTTGGGAGTCAAAAATATTGGGATTCAAATCTTGACTCAGCCAATTCCTAGCTCTAATACTCTGGGAAAGTTCCTAACCTTTCTGAGGCTTAGAATCCTCCTCTGAAAAGATGGGGATAAAATAATTCTTTACATTTCAGGATTATTGTTGTATTTCTTCTCAGTCTCTTACACGCCTCTGTGGATTAATTTGCAGTGTGAACAAGGGTGTTTTCTCCTTGGTCTATTCTTGGTTCATTACTCTTATCTTTCTTCACTTTTGTACTGTGTGATTTCATCCATTCACAAAGTTTTTATTACTATGTATATGCAGATGAATCACAATATTGAGACACCAACCTGTATGTCTGAGTTTGAAATTTCACTCCCACTAGGCGTATTCATTTGCTTAATCCCTCAGCACTGCAAACTCAACTTGTGTCATTTCAGTTCTTTGCCTCTGCTGCGCTTCAGTCCCCAACTTTTTCTCCATACTTCACTCCCCTCATCTCACTTTACCAGAACAATCTTGACAAATCACAGTTTAGCTCTTCCTTCGCTCTCCCTACCTATCATGCTTTCCTGGAATGGGGAGATATCCTGCAGCATAGTCACTTTTGTGAAATGGAATTCACACCATCATATTATAGGCTAAAACTGTCAATATGTTCCACTTCCCAGAATACATTTATTACTACTTAGTTTGGCACATAAAAGCCTTACGTGCGCTGGCCCCTATTTACATTAACAGCTCTAAAAAATCTTCCTCTCTTTTTCAATCTGGAACTATAAAATTTATAGAATTACTTTTGTTTTTTTAATCACAGACAATATTGTTTCTGTTACAATCCAACTCCTTAAGGGAACGAGTTGGGGCAGCCACAAGACAAAAGAACATACCTGGCATTTAGTCAGGCATAGCTTTATTGGAACTTATGGACAGGAGAGATTCTTTACTGGCAGCTGGTCAAAGAATGAGTGAAGATAGCGCTCAGCAAAAAGATGAGAAAATGGGGGGTTTTCCAGCAAAAAGATGATAACATTCCATAAGGTATGAGAACAGAGTTCCTGCTAGGGTCACATGAAACGTACACATGGGGTGTGGTGATGTTTTCACCATGCTCGTAGGAAGGATGCTTACCAAGGACATTTACTGCTTTAGGAAGATTATGGTTTACAATAACATGTGTACATTTATACATTCTCTCCCCTCTGGGGAGGGTTGTTAGCCTTTAACTTATGTCTGGGTCATGCAGGCAGCTATTATTTTTTGTCTAACTAACTCTGAGACTCAATTAAAACATCTTCTTGGTACACACAGCAGCTAGCAAAGTGATTGGTAGTAGCTGGTAGCATTGAGGTGCTCAGTATTTGTTAGCACTGGGTTTCTAAGAAGGAACAGGTTTAAATGTGGCAAGAGTAAGGGATTTTAGTTAACTGTATTTCCATTAGATATGCTCAAAAATCACCCCACATAAATGTATAAACTAAGTAAAAATAGTTGCTTACTAGGCAATAGCAAATTCTAGAGAAATTGTGCAGTTCTCAACTTGCAACCAGATATCATCCACAGGGTATGGATTTAGAAATAGTGGACATATCACTGTATATTGATTGTAATAATTACTTAAAGTAAAATGAAACTAAAATGCTTCAGTTGCTTTTTTAAAAAGTTAAGCTGTTTTTTTTGTAATTATTAATCTATTGAGATTTTCCATTGTTTGAAATTACAAATTATTTTTAATATATTTTTATTAGAGAGGTTGTGAACTTACAAAGCAATCATGAACATGTGTGGAACAACCAGCAGACTACCTTGTTGTGGAACATTTGTTACAGATTATGAGATAATATCATCAGACTATTACCACTAATTAATCTGTAGTGTACATTTTTAAAAATATTTATTTTGTTTATTTATTCCCCCCTCCCGCTGTTGTTTGTGCTCGCTGTCTGCTCTCTGTGCCTGTTCATTATGTGCTCATCTTCTTTCTTTTAGGAGGCACTGGGAACTGAATCCAGGACCTCCCATGTGGGAAGGAGGTGCTTAATCGCTTGAGCCACCTCCACTCCTGGCTTCTTGTGTGTGTCATTGTGTTTCATTGTTGTGTCTCCTTGTTGCATCAGCTCACCATGCCAGTCTGTCACATCAGCTCGCTGTCTTGCTCATCTTCTTTAGGAAGCACTAGGATCTGAACCCAAGACCACCCATGTGGTAGGCGGGCGCCCAACTGCTTGAGCCACATTTGCTTCCCTGTAGCGTACATTTGGTATATTTTTTCCATAACTCCCTATTATTAACACAGTACCTCTTTGGCATTGATGTAAGAATATTCCAGTATTGCTGTTAAATAAAGTTCTTTGCTAACATTAATTGTATTTTCCCCATGCTTCTCCACCTTCTTACCACTTTGCAATAGTGATGTACATTTTTTCTAGTTCTTTTATTTGTACTATTCAACCGCAATTCTCATCTATCTCTGGGTTCACTATGCTATTCAGTCCCTAGATTATTCTCCAGCTTTCTTTCAATTGACATTTACATCCTTAGAGTAACCTTTTCAGCCACAGTCTCATTTATAAACCAGCTGTGTTAATTCTACTCACTATAATGTATTACCATCAACTCTATCCATTTCCACACTTTTACAGTCAAGTTATTGAAAACTTCTATATACATTAAGACTCAGTACCCCTTCTCAGCCCTCCTCTTAGTTAGGTCTTAAATCTATGCATTTATTCTTCATATTTGTTTCATATTAGTGACACCATGCAATATTTTAGCTACAAATTATTATTATTTTTTCATTGTATACAAAATTTTATTAGAGACCAAGAATTAAAAGAAAAGAAAATTTTGTTTTAATTCCACCCCCCAACCTGAGACGGCTTCCTCATTTATCTGCTTGAGTGTTCGCTGTGCTTGCTCAGTGTGTCTGCTCGCCTTCTTTAGGAGGCACCAGGAACCGAACCCCGGATCTCCCACGTGGGAGGCGACTGAACAGCCACCCGGAGCCACAACTGCTCCCTGCTGAGTCATCTGCTGGTTATGGCGTCTGCTATTCTTTAGGAGGCACTGGGAATCAAACCTGGGAGTTCCCATGTGGGAGGCAGGCGCCCAACTCCTTAAGCCACATCCACTCCCAGAGACCAAGAATTTTACTCACACCACTTCTTTTGCAACTGTGGTTTTCAACTTCATCATGTTTACTGTCTCCAATTGAGTGACAATAGATTTACACACTCATTAGCTAAAAATAATTTCTATGGAAGACTCCTGTTGAGTAAAACTGCTACTGCTATAAGAAACGCATATTCATTTACATGCTGGTTTGCGCTCTTCTAAATTTTTATGCTTACTAAAAACTAAATGCCAAAGATTTTGCATAATTCCTGCATCCTTCGCATTGTTCTAGCATTAATCTCTGATGTCTAACAAGAACCCTTAGTGAACACTGCTATATTTCTTACAGAAGATTTTTCTCTGGTGTGAGTTCACTGACATAAAAGGAGGGATGTATGTGAACTGAGATTTCCCAAAATTATTATATTCATAGGACTTCTTTCCTGTATGAGTTAGTACATGCTTTATAAGGGATTCTTATTGCCTTGGAGCTATCTCATGTTTGTTACATGTATAGGGTTTTTCTCCAAAATGGATTTACTTATGTCAATGTGGATTTACTTACTTGTTAAAGGTTTTCCCACAATGAGAGCATCAGTAGGGTTTCTCTCCAGTATGAACCCTTGATGGGCAATCTAAAGTTTGTCTATTGCAAAAGACCTTCCCATATTCACTATATTTATAGGACTTTCCTAGAACACAAATGGCTTATATTACTATGACAAATAATGCAGTTATTTGGTTTCTCTCCTATATGATTTCTCACATCTGAAGTGATTCACATAACCTAAAGTCTTTTTCACACTTACTGTGCTGTTAGGTTTCTCTCCATTATATATTTTCTAATGGACAATAAGATTTGAGCCTTTACTAAAAGTTTTCAGGAGTTGGTGTAGTTCAGTGGTTGAAAGTCGGCTTACCACACGAGGTCCCAGTTTCAATCCCCAGCACCAGTACCTACTTAAAAAAAAATAAACCTTTCCAACATTCATCAGCTTTATATGGCTTTTCTCCAGCATGGACTCTCTGATATATGGTAAGGTTTACAGTACAACTGAAGGTTTTCCCACATTCAATACATTCATAGAGTTTCTCTCCAGTATGAATTCTATGATGTTGAAACGGATGACCTATGAGTGAAAGCTTTCCCACATATACTGCATTCATAAGTTTTCAATTTAGTGGGATTTTTCAAATGCAGATTGAGTGATTCAGGCTTGTTGAAAGATTTCCTACATATTTGACATTCAAAAGGTTTTTGTTCAGTATGAATACTCTGGTACTGAAAAAGAAATGAAAGACTACTGGGAGGTGGATGTGGCTCAAGCAATTGGGCTCCCGTCTGCCATATGGGACGTCTGCGGTTTGATTCGCAGGGCCACCTGGTAAAAAGCAAATCTGGCCCGCACAGTGTGCTGGCCCACACAGGACTGCTGGTCCACGCAGAGAGCTGTCACTGCAAGATGACACAACAAAAAGAGATGCAGAAGAGAGACAATGAGAGACACAGCAGACCAGGGAGCTGAGGTGGCGCAAGAATTGAGCGACTCTCCCACTCCGGAAGGTCCCATAATCAGTTCCCGGTGCTGCCTAATGAGAAGTGAAGCAGACACAGAAAAGTACACTGCAAATGGACAGAGAGGAGATAGCGAGCGCAAAACAAAAGACGATGACAGGGAGTGAGAAATAAATGCGTTAAGTAAATCTTAGGAGGAAAAAAAGCCTACTAAAAGCTTTCAGACATTTCTTGTATTCATATTACTTCTTCACAGTGTTTTTTTTGTTTTGTTTTTTTTAAAGTACTGGGCCTGGGCATTTAGCCCAGAACCTCATATGTGGGAAGCCAGTGCTTAACCACTTAACCACATCATCTCTCAAGACTCTTTTTTCATGTTTGCTTGTTGTTTTTTGTTTGTTTTTTAGGACGCATCGGGTATTGAACCCGGGACCTCCCATGTGGGAAGAAAGCACTCAACTGCTTGAGTCACATCTGCTCTCCCAGTGTGACTTCTCTGATGTCGAGAAAGGTGTGAAGTAAGGTGTGAGTTGCAGCAAAAGGCTTTCCCACATTCACTACATCTATAAGGTTTCTCTCCAGTATGAACTTTCAGATGGTGAATGAGAGATGAACTATGAATGTAGGCCTTATCACATAAATGACACTCATAGAGTTTTTCTTGAGTATGAATTCTCAGATGCTTGATGAGATATGTTACATGAATAAAAGATTTTCCACATTCTATGCATTCATATAGTTTTTCTCCAGTGTGGTTTCTTTGATGAATAGTAAGCGATGAGACATGCTTAAAGGTCTTCCCACATTCAATACATTTGTAAGGTTTCTCTCCACTATGACTTATCGTATGACGAGAAAGGGTTGAGCTATCAATAAATGCCTTCCCACATTCAAGACATTCATAGGGTTTCTCTCCAGTATGAACTCTGGAATGGCGATTAAGTCTTGATTGATGGTCAAAGGCTTTTCCACATTCACTGCATATATACATTTTTTCTCTCTTACAGGTCGGGTAATGGGTAAGATCTTTGCTCTCACTGAAAGCTGCCCCACTTTCATTAGAATTCAAAAGTTTCTCTTCATCATTGATTTTCTCATTTTGTGTAATTGACTGTTGGAGTACACTCTTCTCAAACATATCATATGTATGTGATTTTCCTTCAGAAGCCATTCTCTGTGGTTCAGAAAGGATAGACTAAGTGAAAAATGCTGCTAAACGTATTGTATTCATAAACACTTTCCCCAGTGGGGCTTCCTCTAAATGTGAGGGTCAGTGGTCTGAAATGTTCCACTTGATTTCTGTGCTTCCTTTCCAAAATCTTTTTCTATTTCCAGTCTTTGTTAAAATTTAAACATTCAAGATATTCTTTTATAATTTTTTCTATATTTGCCCTTTGCGATGAATCATCATCCTCCTTTGTTGAAAATTCCTTGTTTCCCCATCTTGATTCCCAATCTTTAACAATTTTTGTTCTACCATCCAATGGCTTTGTCTTCTTCCAATAATGTGATCACATATGGCTTCGGTATGGAAGGACCTCCTGGTATGAGACTTTGCAATTTCCAACAGCCAGCACAGTCCTCTTTCCAGGTTCCAGAATGGCAAAGCTGCTTCTCCTCCTCTGCTGCCACCTTATTTTTGCTTAGAGAAGTGTCCGGAATC